>CM053029.1:406998404-407081653 GCA_028564925.1 Lithobates sylvaticus | reverse complement strand
CCATTACATTTTCAGTGATTCATCCTTAATGAGAGCAGATGAAGGTATAGATCTGCACTGGTAGCATACCAAAGATAACTGAGATATTCAGACTCCTGAAATCCCCTTAAGGGTAGAGTGGGTGATGGGTCCTAGGTCAAGGATAAAAGGCAGCAGAGGTAGAGGTAAAAGCTACTGTACAGTTTTGGGTATTTTCTGATAGTAATAAATAAACGCATTTCTCTGTGGATGAGAGAGCCCTTAGGAGGAGGGAGAGATTGTGCCTTTATTGTGACCAGGCAGGCCAGTTTTTGAGGTCTTGTCCTATCCATCCAGGGAACGCCTGAACCTGAGGTCCTGTCACGGACAGACCTTAGGTGGCGTTGTTTCGTCCCCAGTTATCCAGAAGGATAAGCCCCTGGTTCCGGTTACCCCTTCTTGGGCTGAGTCGTCCGTCAAGATACAGGCTCTAATCAACTCTGGGGCTGCAGGGCTGTTTATTGATGCTGCCTTTGTATCGAAGCACTCGATTCTGCTGCGTGCCACTCCACTTGCCATTGAAGTTCTTGACGGGAGACCTCTACAGCCTGCCCATGTGACTCATGAGACTGTTCTGTCGTCCATGGCCGTAGGGGCTCTTCACCATGAGATAATCCAATTCCAAGTAATTTTCAAAAAGTTTTCGCTGATTATTGGTTACAGAGGCACAACCCATCTTTTGATTGGCTCCATGCTGAGGTTCTCTCCTGGTCGCCACAATGCAGTAAGACATTTTCAGAAGGTAGCCAATGTCCTGTGCACCTCTTTACTCTCCTCCCTGCCAGAGGAGTACCGTGATTTTAGCGATCTTTGATAAAGTTCAAGCCGGTAGTTTGCCTCCACACCGGTCGTATGATTGCACAATTGACTTCAACCTGGTTCCATACAAATCCTCGTTTCCTGTTGGTGCTGGTTTCTTCTTTGTGAAAAGAAGAGTGGTGAACTGAGACCTTGTATTGGTTATAGGGGTCTCAATCGTTCCACGATTAAGAATGCTGTACCAGTGTACAAAATATATGTCACAGTGCTTCCTCACATCTACACCACTGCACAAAACATCTGTCAGTGCCCCATCACATCTGTACCAGTGCACAAAACATCTGTCAGTGTCCCATTACATCTGTATATCAGGGCTGGGCTCAGTCCTTCCTTCTCTGAGCTGGCCGCGTTGATTACGGAGTTATTTGACCGCCTCAAGGGAGCAACGTTTCACAAAGCTTGATTTGGGAAGGCCATACAATCTCGTGAGGATTAAGAAGGGCGACGAGTGGAAAACTGCATTTAATACCAGAGTACCTCATAATGCCATTTGGCCTTTGTAACTCTCCGGCAGTTTTCCAGGAATTTATTAACAATATAGTTTGAGATTTGTTGCAGTTATGTGTGGTGGTTTATCTCAACAATATCCTCATATTTTCCAAGTCCCTGGAGAGCCACCACACAGATGTCTGTTGCGTGTTTCAAAAACTAAGAGAGAACAATCTCTATCATGAACATGTTAAATTCCTGGGTTATGTCATTTTCACTGCTGGTTTTTCGATGTACCCAGTGAAACTTTCAGCAGTCCTACAGTGGCCTCGACCCATGGGTTTACATGCTATGCAGCATTTTCTTGGCTTTACCAACACTTATCGGAAGTTTATTCGCAACTTCTCGACTCTGGTCAAGCTCCTGACTGATAGGACAAGAAAGGACGGTAACCCACAGAGTTGGTCTCCGGAGTCCATTAAGGCCTTTGAGAGTCTCAAGGCTGCCTCTGTTTCTGCCCCTGTGTTGGCACAACCTGATCCTATGTTACCCTTTATCCTTGAGGTTGATGCTTCTGAGACTGGAGTTGGCGCCCTTCTGTCTCAACGTCCTACCTCTGAGAGTGCTAAGGTACCACTGTGCCAGTTCTCATTCTTACTGACCATAAGAATCTCACATTTTTGTCTGAGGCTAAACGCCTCTCTCCCAGAAGGGCGCGATGGGCTCTTTTCTTGTCAAGTTTCAATTACATTATGTCATTCTTACCCGGTACTAAAAATGTAAGGGCTGATGCTTTGTCGCAACAATTTTCCTCCACTTCCAAGATGGAGTCAGTTCCGGTGCCTTTGTATCCTCCTGATCGTATTCTGGCTACGGTTCACACCAGTCTCAATTCTCCTTTGGGTGACAAAATTCTTGCCGCTCAGGTCCATGCTCCTCCTGTGAAATCTTGTGACTGCTACTTTGTCCCAGAGAGTCTCCATACTGCCCTGCTCCAGACTTACCATTCTCCCAAGGCTGCTGGCCACCCTGGGAAGAATCAACTCCATTTCCCAACGATTCTGGTGGCCTAGTCTACGTTCAGATGTAACCGCCTTCGTAGCTGCCTGTTCCGTGTTTGCTCAGAGTAAGACTCCACGACAAATTCAACTCTTACAACCCATACCCAATGTAAAGAGGCCCTGGACCCGCCTGTCTATGGATTTCATTGTGGAGTTGCCTAACTCCAAGGGCAACACAGTTATTCTTATGGTGGTTGACCGTTTCTTGAAAATGTCTCATTGTATTCCACTTAAGAAGTTGCCCACTTCTAAGGAACAGGCTTTCATTTTTGCTCGGGAGGTCTTTCGCTTACCCAAGGTGATCGTCTCAGACAGGGGTAGTCAGTTTGTGTCCCGGTTCTTGTGAGCCTTTTGTGCACAGTTGGGAATTCAGCTTGCGTTCTCCTCTGCGTATCACCCGCAGTCTAATAGGGCTGCAGAACGAACCAATCAGTCCTTGGAGCAGTTCCTACGTTGCTATATTTCTGACCATTATAACAATTGGTCAGACCTCTTACTGTGGGCAGAGTTTTCTCACAATAGTGCCTTGAATTCTGTTTCCTTTTGGTTCCTGTTTATGGCAAACTATGGTTTCCAACCTTCCATGTTGCCTGACTTATTTGGTCCGTAGAGAATTCCTGCTTTAGAGGAGCATCTCCGTGGTCTTCGTTCCACTTGGCACAAGTCCAGGAGGCTTTGCGACATGCTAATGATAGGTACAGACTCCATGCTGACCACAGACACCTGCCTGCACCTTCCTACCAGGCTGGGGACAGGATCTGGCTGTCATCTTGCAACCTCTGACTTCATGTTCCATCTCTGAAGTTTGCACCTTGGTTTATTGGGCCTTTCCATATTCTCTGCAGGATTAACCCAGTGGCTTACGCGTTAGACCTTCCTTCTAACAGGTGAGTGACTCACCTGTTGATGATATCCTGCTCGTCAGTCCTGCTTACTTAAGCCGTCCAGCCCAGATGATCTCTGCCTTTGCCTTGATCAACATCACAGAGACTTTCTCCTGCGCTTCTATTAAAGACTTGCTTGGCTGAAATTCCTTCTGGCTCCAGATCCTGCTTGCTGTTCCACTACGCTGATTCCTGTCTTCCTGACTTGCCTGACTATCCGTTTCCGGTTACCGAACTTTGGCTATGTTTTGACTACGTTTGTTCTATTTACTTTTATTATTAAACAAGTGTGATTTAACTGTACTTCTGTCTCGATCTGATTCATGGTTTCTGACACTGCACCAGTGCATAAAACATCTGTAATGGTGTACCATTGTGACATCAACATCTGTCAGTGTCTGCCATGTGTCAGACCACAAGTGCACAAAAACATCTGTCAGTGTACCTGTGTCCCACCAAAAAATAAATAAAACATTTAAAAGTTTTTTCTCTAGGGCCTCTGCTACAAAAATATACAATGCATTCTACGTCATTTTCTAGCAAAAATATAGATTTTTACTTCTAAATAAAAAGTGTCAGAAGAAGGCCTGGTCTTAAGCGCTTCCCGACCGCCCACTGCATATATACGTGAGCAGAATGGCACTGGCAGGCAAAATCACGTACCTGTACGTGGCCCTTTAAATGCCTGCCCGTGGGTCGGTCGGGAGCTCCGTGACCCCGGCCGCGGGACCAGCGGACTCGATCGCCGCTGGTGTCCCGCGATCGGGTCACGGAGCTGAAGAACGGGGAGAGGTATGTGTAAACAAACCTCTCCCCGCGCTTCCTACTCTGCCTGTCATTGATTGGCTGTTCCCGGTCATCGGGAAAGCCGATCAAAGACGTCAGACGTCAGCCCCGCCCCCTAATGTAAAAAAACACACACACGTCACAGCCCATAACCCCCCCCCTAGTGGTTAACTCTTTCACTACAACTGTCATTTATACAGGAATCAATGCATTTAAATAGCATTGATTGCTGTATAAATGACAATGGTCCCAAAAATGTGTCAAAAATGTCCGATGTGTTCGCCATAATGTCGCAGTCACAATAAAAATCGCTGATCGCCGCCATTACTAGTAAAAAAAAAAATATTAATAAAAATGCTATAAAACTATCCCCTATTTTGTAAACGCTATAACTTTTGCGAAAATCAATCAATAATCGCTAATTGCGATTTTTTTTTACCAAAAATATGTAGAAGAATACGTATCGGCCTAAACTGAGGAAAAAAAAATGTTTTTTATATATTTTTTGGGGATATTTATTATAGCAAAAAGTTAAAAATATTGCATTTTTTGTTTATAGCGCAAAAAATAAAAACCACAGGGGCGATCAAATACCACCAAAAGAAAGCTCTATTTGTTGGAAAAAAAGGACACCAATTTTGTTTTGGAGCCACGTCGCACGACCGCGCAATTGTCAGTTAAAGCGACGCAGTGCCGAATCGCAAAAAGGGGCTGGTCCTTTGGCTGCCAATTGGTCCGGGGCTGAAGTGGTTAAAGTGGATAATGGCTGAAGGTGCTACTTGGATGTTGCACTACTCTATGTGGCCAGGCTGTGAAAAAGTCTCACACGTGTGGTATTGCCATACTCAGGACGAGTGGCAGAAAGTGTTTTGGGGTGTATGCCTATGCCGTGTGTGAGAAATAACTTGTTAGAATGACATTTTTGTAAAAAAAATAAAATGTATTTCTTAGTTTTCCAAAGAATTTTGGGAAAAAAATGACAACTTCAAAAAACTTGTCATGCCTTTTACTAAATACCTTGGACTGTCTACTCCAAAAAGGGGTAATTTGGGGAATATTTGTACTATCTTGACAAATGCCTTGAGAAATGAGATAGGTCACCAGTACATCGTGTGTGATCAATTTTCAATGATTGGTATCATAGCTTGTGGGCTCTATAACTTTAACGCAGACCAAATAATATACAGGGGGTCCCCTACTTACAAACATCCGACTTACAAACGACTCCTACTTACAAACGGAGGGAGACAACAGGAAGTGAGAGGAAATCTACCCCTAGGAAGGGAAATTCACTCCTGTAAGAGTTAATATGGGAAAAAGGTTTCTCCACTGATGCTTTATCACCAGTCCATGTTTCCCTAAGAACCCAAAATTTTCAAAATCCAATTGTCATTGGGACAGAAGGTGAGGTGAAATCTTCTGAACAGGGGAACAGACAGCAAAACAAATGTTACAGGGGTGTTAACATAGAGAAGGGTTATCTAAAAAAAACTAAAAAATAGATTTTTTGGCTGGAGCTACACTTAAAAAATTTACCTTTTCCGACTTACAAACAGATTCAACTTAAGAACAAACCTACAGTCCCTATCTTGTTTGTAACCGGGGGACCCCCTGTACACCAATTTGGGTTATTTTTACCAAACAAATGTAGTAGTATAAATTTTGGTCAAGATTTATGAAGAGAAATTACTTATTTGCAAAATGTTAAAACAGAAACTAAGAAAAACTATTTTTTTTCTACATTCTCTGTCTTTTTTCCTTTGTAGCGCAAAAAATAAAAACCCAGGTGCTTATTAAATATCACAAAAAGAAAGCTCTATTTGTGTGAAAAAGATGATAAAAATGTATCATTCAAAGTGTGAGAGCGTGTGAAAATTGACTTAGGTAGGAAGGGGGTGAAAGTGCCCAGTATTGCGGTGGTTAAAGCTTTTATTAAAGTATTGGCTTTTAAACAATTCCACACTATGTTAGTTATCTGATTTAGGAGTATTGGATTTAATGAGTGCTGTATCATTTGATGTGTTTTTTTCATCCAACTATTGTTTATTATTATATTTTTCTTCACTTGCTTTATTTGTTATGATCATGATAAACATTATGTATTAGGGTTTCATTTTTTGTCATAAGGCAAAATGATTGCACATCGGTCATTTTATTCACTTTTTAAGTATACTTGTTTACTTTTTATGCACTCACTTTGCATGTTAGAGGGTAGGGCTTTACCTTTTACTATTCACAATTTCAGTTTACGTGGGAACACATACAGGTGTATAGCAAACCCCACATTTCGTTAATTCTTCAAGCATTTTGCTTTGCATATAGTAGCGCAGGGGATCAGGCACAATAGCTCAGTCTGTGTGCTGAGATTGCACAGTGAGAGTGCTCTCAGCACGTAACCTTCTGCCACCACGAATGTATATGTGCAGCAGCAAAGTATTGAAGCCCACCTTTCTTGCCATCGCTTATATGCGTTACCATGTCAGTAAGAGGTAAAAGTCAATTCATAAACATTATTATATCTCAAATACCACTACATTCGGTTGACAGCATGTTTATCACTGCCACCAATCAACTTGAAACTTATATTGAAAGTTTGAGCCTGGGTTCACACTATTGCGAATTTGCAGCGGTGGAAAACACTGCGAATTCGCAGGACATTTCAAAACCCATTGTTTTCAATGGGGCATGTTCACATATGTCCGGTGCATGCGCACTGCGCATTGCAGAAAAAACGCAACCGACTTTGGTGTGGTGCGGGGCGGATCAGGTGCGAATTCAGGCCCATTATCTTCTATGGGCACGCATCTGATTCGCATCTGGCTTGCGTCCTGAACAGAAATTCGCGCCACTCCAACGCCTGCCCTTCTTCCTGTTCCTCCCCTGTGTGTTTTGAAATCCGGACTGGAACCAGCATGTCGAAAAGAGGACGAAAAGCATCATCAAAGGCGAAAGAAGCTGTGGATTGTGAGGAGTTGATCAGACTTGTGAGGGAGAAACCCATGATTTATGACACCCGGCATCCTAAATATAAGGACAACGTTGTCAAAAAACGTGCATGGCAGGACATTGCCAGAGACCTCTTGCCAGAGTGGAGCAGGTGCCTTTTACTACCTGTATATGCTGTCCTGTATGGTGTACATTAATTTAATTTATTAGATTTTAACAAACAGCATGTGTTCACCCCCAAATCTGTACCAGGCCACATGCTGTAAACATTGTGCACATAACAGCTTTATCTAGGGATGGATGAGTCCCTAGAAAAATGCATATTCTTAGAATTTCTAAGGTTAGTAATATGACATACACCACAAATGTGAGATAAAAGTTTTATTTGTCATTGCCAAAATTACATACAACATTTTTCATACAGCACACTTAGCATTATATTATCATGCCTTTACATCAAGAAAACAAATACATATATTTTTTTAGTCAATAGAATTCATCTGCCAAGGCACCTCCCCAGCTGGTGACAAAAAAAAATTCTTAAAGTGGAGTTCCATCCATTTTTTTTACTTTGCCTGTATGAGCAGGACATGCAGCACTTTTCACAATGGGCATTTTTTTTTTTTGCTTGTAAATACCTTATTTTTTTTCTTCTCTATTACTTCCTCCTTTTGTTCGCCTAGGCTATTACGTCACTACGCAAGGGCTCCTGGGATTGCAGCGTCCCAGGAGTCTTTGCAAACTGCCTACTGCCGAAATCTCGCGAGATTTCGAAGTAGAAAATGACGCGAATGGGAGTTAGCCCAGTGCATGCTGGGATTTGTAGGCAATGGGGAGGGAAAAAATCTGAAGAAGCTGGGCGGCGATCTTAATGACCACAGTCGCTGGAAATGTTTATTTTAAATCTCCATAGTCTTCTGATGCATTCTGTTTGGTACATTTTAAGAGAACTGTTCCAGAAAGGATTTTCTATTCAAGGGAGCAGGCCTTTTAAGTATAGAAATCAGCTCATGCATTTCCGAAAGGGAGAGATGTGGTTGGCTATAGTATTGCGGTTCTCCTGGCTTGGCAGCCTTCGGGTTTGTAAGGACTGGAGGCATCTCAAGATTAAGGAAATCCAACTTTCTGCCAGGGGACAAATATGCCTGAGAATGAGAGGAGGAGGAGGGGGGGGCGATCGGGGGGAAACATTCTCCGCCGTTACACTGCCGCTGATGTTTAGCAAAGCCCTGCTGTCACCAATTCACAGCAATGCCACGGTACACAGTACACCCAGCAGCAGCTTGTAAACTTCTTCTCCTCTCCTGCCCTTTGATTGACAGGTTGCTATAGCAATGGGGCGGGAACTTGTGCAGACACTGCCGTTGCTATAGCAACCTATCAGGAAGAAGGACGGCCTCACTAAGGCAATAATGTGTGGGATTTATAGGTGCATGCTGGGTAGTCAGCTGAACAGAAATCCAGGAAGTTAACACAGGTGGGGTTTAGATGCCCACAGCTAAAATGGAACCTGCCTGCTTCCGAGATCAGTGAGTAATTTAACTATTTTTAAAGAAAGTAAAAGGGCAGAAAATATGACATGTTAGAAATGTTCATCTACATGTTGTGACAATTCCAGAGCTCTCCTTAAAAAAAAATGTTTGGGGGACTGGAACCCCCCTTTAAATTCTTCTCTAATACGTGTACCAGTAGTGCTGCCCCTAGGAATATTGAAATGTGCTGCCTCCATGTTATGGGTCAGGGAATCTTCAAAAAGAAACCCATCTCGTTCACGCACATAGTTGTGTAGTGCACAGGCAGCTTTAATCGCACTGATCGCATGATCAATACTGAGGTTAATAGAAGTATGCATGAATCTCCACTTATTGCAAAGAATTCCAAATGCACATTTTACTACTCGTCGTGCCCTAGTCAGCCTATAATTGAATCTTTTTTCAGTTGTCAGAGAGCGACTTGAATAAGGCCTGAGCATGTTCTGGGAAAGTGCGAAAGCTTCATCTCCGACAAATACATGTGGGAGGAGAGGCTCTGTAGTCCCTGGCAGGGGAGAATTATTGGGCAAGTCTAGTGTATTGTCACGCAGCATGCGGCCAAATGAGGAATGTGAAAATACACTAGAATCTGAGCTGCTGCCATAAGAACCTACATCAACATAAATAAATTTATAATTTGCGTCTGCACTACCATTAATACCAACGAAAAATATTTTTTATAATTAAAAAATTGGCTCCCACTATCTGGAGGCTTGAGGATGCGTACATGTTTGCCATCAATGGCTCCAAGACAGTTGGGGAAGTTGCATCGCTCCCAGAATAGGTCCGCTACCATCAGCCATTCTTCTTGTTTGGGCTTCTTAATCACAATATCCTTCAGTTCTTCCCATATGACTAGGCAGGTAGCATGAACAATGCCACTAATCGTTGATTTTCCAACCTTGAATTCATAGTGCAAACTTCCAAAGGAATTTCCTGTTGCTAAGTACCTAAAAAAAAAAAAAAAATCATTATGTTGTTATATATTTTTCAGTGCACTACTTACAGACAAGATGCCGTAGCATGCGTGATGCTTACAGAAAATATATGCGGCACCACAAAGAAACAAGGAGTGGCTCGGGGGCAGTGCCTAGGGTACCCTATATGTTTGCCAGGGACTTGGATTTTCTACAACCCATTGTGGAGATGAGGGAGTAAGTTTTCATGTACATCATCTATGTAACGCACGATCTGTTAATAATTAATATGCCTAGTTAATTTTTTACATTTTTACAATATAAAACAGGACAGAATCTAGTTGGGAGGAGCAAGATGTTTTGGAGGAAGAACCAGAACAACAAACAGAGGAGGAAGCACCCATTGATATTCCAGAAGACACAGAGGATTTAGCACTAATCCAAACATCTTCCAGTCTCTGGGAAACTAATCCAGATGAACAATGTTCGGGGGCAGAGGAGGCTGTCCCTGGGCCATCCTCTGCTCCTGCACACATTGGTCAGCCTGGCAAAGTGCCACGGAGACGCCCAGCACTATCCCAACCTGACCAAAGTGAGCGCTTATTAGACATGTTAAAAAACATGACCGCAAAGGTGGATGCATTTTTATGTCCCGATACAATCCTGGTGCTCAGTACCCCCTGAGCGGTACTATGAAATGCGAAAAAATATAGGAAAAAATGATGCACTCCTTCTCCCAGCCACAGCAGGAACCTGCATTTAACTACCCAAATGTGCCCCAACCAAGACCTCCCCATAACTACCCAAGATACACGCACTACCCTGAGCAGCAACACCATCCTTACCCCTATAATCATATCCCTCAAGTTATGACAAGCCAATCTCCAGATATGAAGTGCCACACAGTAACCTTCCCTATCCCATCCCATCCCCACTTCCTTCAATTAGGGCCCCCCCAAACTCAGGGTATGTATGTGCAAAGTCAACATGGGGAGGCTAGGCCTGCTCCCCACACTGCCAGTGATGACCCAGCTTCCGCAACTCAATACTCCTATGAGGCCCCTTTCCCCAAAACATATCAGAATCTGTGATGAGGTCTGTTCAAGGTTAAGGACCAACATGACACATTTTGATAAAACAGGGAAGAGGCCTACTTGACATGCAAGTTTTTTGTTTTTAAGTTATTTCAGAGTTAATTTATGTTTTATACATGGGTAAAGTTTATATTTTTTATCATATTTTATGATACCTGAATAAATAATTATTCCAACATTTTTTGTGCCGTCATATTTAAAAAAATACCCAAGTAAAAAAACATAAAAAATTAAAAAACATGGTCAATATAACACATGACAAATGACATGAGTGATGATAATTACCTTAATGTGATCAATAATCTTTCAGCAGGCTGGATACTTTTTCTGAAGCTCGTGTTCTCACGCTTCAAGCGAGGGGAGATTAAGCCCAGCAATTCGTCAAAACTGAGTAAAAAAAAATTAAATACATAAATACATGTGGGAAAAACATTTGGGCATTCTGTATAAAAAAGAGTAAGGTAAGTGGTTAAGGTCATTATTTATGGTAACAAGGCAGGCATCCTTAGTTACAATATAATTATGGCTAAATAAGTGGCAGGAAAAAAAAAAGGCATATGGGTCCTCATTTCAACAAAGAATTTAACATTTTAAATTTTTTGCCCTTTAGGCTGCATGCTGAAATAATGTACAGTTTGTATTTTGGGGGGTGGGGGGGAGAGGCAGGAGCCCAAACACCTGGCTGGAACTGACAACGCTTATTAGTTACAATAATCTTAGAATGACATAATCACACAGGTTAGACTGGATGGACTTGTGTCTTGCAAATATAAAACACACTATACATCAATGGCTACAAATTAAGTATGGTTTGGCAGAAACATTACTCACCTACTAATTGACATGCGTGTGAAATTGAAACGGAGGTGCCCATACAAGATCATGACCTGGCCTCTCTCTTCACGATTTGCAATGATGGGATGAACCCAGTATCTTCTTCTTCTCCTCATCCTTCTCCTATTCTCTTCTTCAAGCAAGATTGCTGCTGTTGCAGCAACAACTGTTGGCATTATCATTGGCAGAGCAGCACACATTTTGCTAAGAAACACACAAAACACAGGTACAGACTGTTGGACAACCAGGAAGTGTACACAGACCTACCAGGTTTTATAAGCAGCCAGACAATCAGCCAAAAAGCTTGGTCAGCACAAAATTAGCAACTCAAATTAGGCAGGAAGGGTTACTAATGAATTCACAGCTGATTCGCACCTAAAAAGCGTACAATCCACAGAACAGCCGACGTTTTACTGCGCAGTCACGCAGGGCCTTCAATTCGCACCGCACTAGTCTGAACCCAGGCTAAATCTCAGCTTTGGACTCTTTTATATTATGTCCCAGGCAATATTAAAAAATAAAAAAGCAGCTCATTTTGAGATACTCATCCTCAGTTTGATGCTGTCCCATATAATACCTCTTCTCCACCACAAGATGACTAGTCATACAGCAAGCAGAGAGAGATAGAGGAAACTACATGGCCCACGCACCAGTCACCCTGTGGGGTTCTTCCTGAATCCTGGATCTTACAATACTCAGAATAGGGTCAATTTAGCCCAGATGAAGGGTTTGCTGGACAGCATGAAAAAGTCAAAGATTGTTTTTCTGTATTGCTAGAGCTGCTCTTTAGGTAGCATCAACCAATACTAAATAAAACATTTTGCTAATATTACTAAATTGGAACACAGAATGTATTTGTTGAAATCATAAAAAGTATATGTAGTTCCTAAGTACAATTAAATATATTTTTACATGATTTTCTAAGCAGTATTCTGTAAAACATTAACACCAAACATAACAGAAATAGAAAAGTGATATACAGTTCACATCTTAGAGGAATACACTTCAGACAGCATTCCTTCCATCTCTTTCAAGTCTTCATTTTAAAGGAATGCCACACACTTCCAAGAACAGATAAAATGCTCTCCTATTGTAATTTTTAGTTTTTCTTCCTTTGAAGATCTGCCTGTCAAAACAATTCAAAATAAGTTAAAAGAGAAGATAAATAAAAGGTGCCTCTAAATATACCTCATAACAAAATGCCCTTTCAGTTATCAAATGTATCACCAAAAAAATCTGAAAAATAAAAATGGTGAATTTATTTGACAGTGGGCAAGTATGTTTTTCACAGTGTGCAGCAAAAATAATCATGATATAGTTTGTGCTGGTCAACATCTGTGCATCAAAGACATTTTACGCAGCATATGCACTATGAATAACCTACTTTTGAGCCACACCATCTTAAAGTATTGCTAACATCTGCTGGGAGTGTTTTAGAACATCTGTGCTGACAAGTGAGATGTTATTCTATGCAGTCAGTTCAGAACACCATGCGCCTGTTTCTACCACTGTCCAAAAGTCTAGTTCAAAAGTGAAAAAGTAAGATTTAAAGAATTTGATAGTTTGTTTTAAGGCCAAAAAATGCTATCACATACTTTAGGTTCCTGATAAGGCTGGGTTCACACTTATGCACACTTATGCGAATTGGATACGTGTTTCTCCACATCCAATTGGCATGACTCTCTATGGAGAGGGTTCACACACCTCCGGGGTGGCATTTGGAAAGGGTCCTGTGCGTCTTTGGCTCTGAATCAGGTGCCAATTTAGGCAGAAATTTGGAACTGATTCACACCTGAATCTGTAAACAGGGACGCACCAGACTCTCTGCTGTGAGCCATGGCCGCAGCAAGTGTGAACCCGTCCTTACTGGAACCCAAAGATCCACAGGCAGCATTTTGGTACTTATTGTTCAGCCCTTGGACCCCAGCAGTCAGCAATCACTAGTATGAGCATTGATTTGTAAGGGGACTATAAAAAATATCTCTCTCTTGCAGCATGTCTCCAGTCGCCAACCAAAACTGTAAAATATCTGAAGTCTCTAGTCTTTTTTTTTTTCTTTTAGTCTTTTTTATGCCATTTCTTGGTAGATTTGTAAGTGTGCTTTTGATCTTTTTTCATGTTAAAAGATTATTTCCCAACTCATTTTTAATTTTTTAGACAGGTGGCCTTAAATTCTTATCAATCACACTTTGATATTACCACAATTATTGGAACGCCTGCCTTTAAATGCACATGAACTTTAATGGCATCCCAGTCTTAGTCCGTAGGGTTCAATACTGAGTTGGTCCACCCTTTGCAGCTATAACAGTTTCAACTCTTCTGAAAAGGCTGCCCACAAGGTTTAGGGTTGTGTCTATGGGAATGTTTGACCATTCTTCCCACAAGCACCTTTATGAGGTCAGGCACTGATGTGGACGAGAATTCATCCCAAAGGTGTTCTATCGGGTTGCAGTCAGGACTCTGTGCAGGCCAGTTAAGTTCCTCCCCCCCCAAACTCACTCATCCATGTCTTTATGGACCTTGCTTGTCCTAAGGGGGAATTATGGTGTGCTGTTGTTTTTCAGGGGTTGGGATTGGCCCCATAGTTACAGTGAAGGAAACTCCTAAGGCATCAGCATACCAAGACATTTTGGACAATTTCATGCTCCCAACTTTGTGGGAGCAGTTTTGGGATGGCCCCTTCCTGTTCCAACATGACTGCACAGCAGTGCACAAAGCAAGGTCCATAAAGACATGGTCGAGCGAGTTTGGGGTGGAGGAACTTGACTGACCTGCACAGAGTCCTGGCCTCAACCCAATAGAATGCCTTTGGGATGAATTAGAGCAGAGACTGCGAGCCAGGCCTTCTCGTCCACATCAGTGCCTAACCTCACAAATGCGTTTCTGGAAGAATGGTCTAACATTCCCATAGACACACTCTGAAAACTTGTGGACACCCTTCACAGAAGACTTGAAGCTGTTATAGCTGCAAAGGGTGGGCCAACTCAATATTGAACCCTACGGACTAAGACTGGGATGCCATTAAAGTTCATGTGCGTGTAAATGCAGGTGTCCCAATACTTTTTCTAATATAGTGTATGATGCAGAACTCATAGCTGCCCCAATGACTGCAAGCTGCCTGGGCCCTGAAGCAACAAAGCAACCACAAACCATTACATTTATGCCACTGTGGTTCACAGCTGGTATGAGATTATTCTCTTGAAATACTTTCATCAATGTCACCAAATTGTCCACGGTTACTGTGGCCAAACAACTTTATCTTTGATTCATTAGTTCACAGCACATTGTTCCAGAAGTCTAATGCCCCGTACACACGATCAGCCTTTCCGACAACAAAACCATGGATTTTTGTTCGAAGGTTGTTGGCTCCAACTTGTCTTGCATACACATGGTCACACAAATGTTGGCCAACAATTACGAACGTGGGAACGTGGCGACGTACAAGATGTACGGCGAGCTGATAAAAAGGAAGTTTAATAGTCATGTGATATCTCCATTATGAACCCAATTTCACAAGACCGTGCGCTTCCGGCTCGTACTTGATTCCAAACATGCGTGAACTTTTGTGCAATGGACTTGTGTACACATGATCGGAAAGTCCGACAACAAAGTTTTGTTGGTGGAAAATTTGAGAACCTGCTAGCCAAAATTTGTTGGCGGAAAGTCCGCCAACAAATGTTCGATGGAGCATACACAGGGTCGGACAAGCTCACATCTAACATTTCCCGTCGGAAAGTCCGATCATGTGTACGCGGCATTAGTCTTTGCCTATATGTTCAATGGCAAACTGTAGTCTAGCTCTAATGTTCTTTGAACAGAAAATGCCTTTTTCTGGTACCTCTCACCTTCCCCAATGCAGGTTAAATTGCAATCTCTATCTGATTTTAGATGCATGCATTCTGTCACTTTCTGTTGCAAGAGTTATTTACAGATTCACAAAGACATTTTGGAGTTCTTTTTTGGCCCAGGGTGCCCTGGACAAATTAACAGCTGTATGAAATCCATGCCACTAATAAATTATTTTCCTTACAATGGAATTATCAATTTTACTATTTTTTTTTTCGTTTTTAAGCCACTTACCAGACTCATACACAACCTTGTTCCTGAGGGCCTTAGTGACACCACACACAACAGTAGATCCAAAATATTTGTGGTTTAAATAATACAGGTTCAAAGGAAGTTCTAATTATTGGCACCAATCTGGAATTTCTTATTCTTATTTAATAGATTAGTAGTGGTGGGAAATGTAGGAATGCACTTACTTTTTTCACACAACAATCTGCATTTTTTGTTCGTTTATATTAATATAATGAATATACCATGTTATTTGTATGTGTCATTTGTTCAAGTATGTTACCTTTATCTGTAAGCACTGTCTGAATGAAAATATAATGTTTGCCTGTTCATATAATTTGAAAGTGTCAACAACTGCAATGGGTGTACTTACTTATTCACATGATTGTACTTCTGTATTAAAACTCAACTCCAGCCTTACCTTCAGTCTTGCACAGTGGAACAAGCTCCTCTCCTTTACTGAATTTCTTACTCTGATGTAATTGCGCTCTTTCCTCACATGCATAATTGTCCCTGGCCTAGCCCTTGCTCTCACTGGACATCAGTTTTTTTTTTTTCAATCATGGCAGCTCAGAATTACATGTGGGCATTACCTAGGATAGTCTGCATTTTTTGCAGCCTGCCTAATAATGTTCACTCCTCCAGAATGACATCCACCCATCAAGGCATTTTATTACGTGCATAAAGTCAGCCCACTGCTTGCATCTCTCTGGGCTCTTGAGAGGTGTACTGAGCCAGAGTGCTGTGATGTTTGCAGGAAGCTATGTATAGCACCTTGACAACACCTCCCACCAGCCACGATCTGCCTACATTGCGTAGAAAAGCATTGGGACCCAATGATGGCTACACTGGGTTTAAAGTAACGTATGCAATGAAAACAAAAAAGCTGTATTTGAAAACCATTATGGTCATTACCATGCTATTAGAGAGGAGGAAGGCAATACATTAGCAGTTTAAAACTTCAGCTTTGAGGTCATTGTGCAACAGAAAGGCAAAAATACATTGTAAATTGTAGTGGCAAGGAGAGTGTCAGTTAAGCTAAAGCTGTTGATGTCATTTCTGGATGTCAGACTTCTACCTTTTAATTTCTGTGATATCTCTGTATCAGGATCTCTGTGACCCAGACTTCATACTGTTTGAAGTTTGGCACAGCTTACACATCTGGGAAACTGTACAAACCATAGGGATCACTTTACTAACAGTATCTAAAATAATTTTCATTTGTGTTTGCAACTTCTGCTATAGGTCAAAGAAACATGATCAAGCAGCTTGAACATAGGGTCTCTATTCCAACGCGTCTGTTCTACAAATCCTCCAATAATCCCTGACAAAAAATCATGTCCCCTATTTACACATATAAATAATGACTTATAGAAGGAACAGAGGGTGCTACTGTGAAATTAGGTAACAGCAGCTCTCTCTTATTTATCATTTGTGTGTCTGCATTACAGTCACACAAATGACTATTAAATAAGATACTTATTCACATGATTGTATGTACTTCTGTATTAAAACTGAGCTCCAGCCTTACCTTAAGTCTTGCACAGTGGTACAAGCTCCTCTCCTTTACTGAATTTCTTACTCTGATTTCATTGCACTCTTTCCTCCCAAGCATAATTGTCCCTGGCCTAGCCCTTGCTCTCACTGGACATCAGTTGTTTTCAGTCATGGCAGCTCAGAATTACTAATGTGGGCATTACCTAGGATAGTCTGCATTTATTGCAGCCTGCCTTATAATGTTCACTCCTCCTCCTATACATAATGCAGTTTATTTTTATATGCTTCTATTTCATTAGGCTAGTTTCACACTATTGTGTTTTTTGAACCTAGCCTTAAGGAGTATGTTTATAAAGTGATCAGTGATTCAACTTGCCGAATGCATATCAGTAGATTTCTCATACTTGTCAAACACTTTTGCTGCCAATGTTTATCCAACATTTGGATTTCCCATTCTTCAAAGGAAAATCTAGGTCTCAGTAAGGTTTTTTGCATCTACAATGTGAACAATGTCAATTTCGCTGCCAGCAATCTCTGTAAAACGTTGCCATTTTCAAATGGTGAATTAGTAATTTTGACAATGATACACTATTGATTTCTATAAAGATCAGCTGCAATTGGTCCTTCTCACTCTGTGATTTGCTTTTCCTGCCTTGTGACCTATGAGGAAGTTTCATCACTGGGGAGGTAAAATGTTTTCTCCTGTCTTCAGACGACTGGTGATATCATCTCATCTTTGGCAAAGTTATTTTACAAAGCTTAAAGTGATAATAAAGCCTTGTTATTTTTTTTTCTTTTTTTTTAAATAACGAACATGTCATACTTACCTGCTTTGTGCAAGCAGTCCATTCACACACGGAGCTGCGGTTTGGCCCACCCCTCCATCTCCTGATTGGCTCAATTGGTTGTGATTGACAGCAGTGGGAGCCAATGTCTCCCACTGCTGTTAAAAGCCAATAAGGAGTGTGAGTCCCTGAAGAGGCAAGGCTCGCTGGATTGAGAGGGAGCTCAGGCAAGTATTTGGGGGGCTAGGGGTACTGATGCTGACAGAGGGTTTTTTACCTTCATGCATAGACTGCATGAAGGTAAAAAACTTTGTGCCTTTACAACCACTTATAGGACTGATAAAAGCTACAGCTCTTTCAATAAAAAATGAAGCTGTTGCTGATAAATATATTGTGACATACAGTATATGGAATTTATGCATGCAGACTGTATCAGGGTCAATGTGACCCAGATTTCTAACTGTTAGAAGTTTGGCACGGCTAAGATATTTAACACAATTTACAAGCTGTAGGGATCAGTTTACTAATAGTATCTAACATGGAATAACTTTAATACTTTTATCATAACTCGTTATTTATTAATTTAGTGAACATAGCATATATGTGCACTAAATATGTACAGCTTTTATTTAGTGAAAACTATTTTGTGGCACTGGTCACAAAACTACCGTGCATGCTGAATTTATCCCAAACCAAGTGTGTCTGAAATAATAAATTAAGTATATATAAATGGAGATCATCTGAAGCTCTAAAAAAATGCTTTCAGTAAGAAGAATAAAATGATCAAATATGAGATCCATAAACAACTATGTATCAAAGTAACTGCTCGCCTTTTCTTTGTTTTCTGGTTATCTGTGGAATGGCTAAATATCTGGTATTTTATTGTGTCATTCAAAATATTCTGTTCAATTCTGTCACTTTTTTCAGCTCTAGCAATGCACAGGGCCACCAATAGGGGGTAGAACTGGCCTAGGAGCAGAGCAGGAGCAGTGAGGGTATTTTTTTCTTTATTTTGGGTGAACAAACACCATGGTTGTAAAATTATAGTTCTGGCCCCCTGGCCAGCACAGGCTGTCTCTGATGGAGTGATATACATCTTAGTTATTAGCCTCAGTAAGTACTGTGATTGAAGTGATGATCAAAGTGGCCTCAGGGGTCCAAGGTGCTTCTGGAAAAGGTAGCAGTAGCACTGCAAACAGCCATGCAGCATATGCCTGTACTGTGATCATGATAACGATGAACATAAGCAGAGTGATATATTTCCTTTAGGGCTTTTTTTCCACTTCTATTGCCTTCAGAAAAGCAATCTGAATTGGATTGCTCTTCAGAGGGCATTTGACCAGCCTTTAGGAAGTGTTATATTGCCTGCTTACTGCCTGTTTTAACTCCTTAATCCTTGCACAGTTGTGGGATGGATGTGGGAGGTCCCTATTCAGTTGAATGTGTCACATTTGCAGGGCAGTAATCAAGCCTTACTGTTTTAGGGTAGATGTACCTTAAGGCTTAACCACTTCAGCCCCGGGGCAATTGGCAGCCAAAGGACCAGGCCCCTTTTTGCGATTCGGCACTGCGTTGCTTTAACTGACAATTGCGCGGTCATGCAACGTGGCTCCAAAACAAAATTGGCGTCCTTTTTTCCCACAAATATAGCTTTCTTTTGGTGGTATTTGATCGCCTCTGCGGTTTTTATTTTTTGCGCTATAAACAAAAATAGAGCGACAATTTTGAAAAAAATGCAATATTTTTTGCTTTTTGCTATAATAAACATCCCCCAAAAATATATAAAAAAAAAGTTTTTTTTTCCTCAGTTTCGGCCGATACGTATTCTTCTACATATTTTTGTTAAAAAAATCGCAATTAGCGATTATTGATTGGTTTGCGCAAAAGTTATAGCGTTTACAAAATAGGGGATAGTTTTATAGCATTTTTATTAATATTTTTTTTTTTACTAGTAATGGCGGCGATCAGCGATTTTTATTGTGACTGCGACATTATGGCGGACACATCGGACATTTTTGACACATTTTTGGGACCATTGTCATTTATACAGCAATCAATGCTATTTAAATGCATTGATTCCTGTATAAATGACAGTTGTAGTGAAGGGGTTAACCACTAGGGGGAGGGGAGGGGTTATGGGCTGTGACGTGTGTGTGTTTTTTTACATTAGGGAGCGGTGCTGACGTCTGACGTCATTGATCGGCTTTCCCGATGATCGGGAACAGCCAATCAATGACAGGCAGAGTAGGAAGCGCGGGGAGAGGTTTGTTTACACAAACCTCTCCCCGTTCTTCAGCTCCGTGACCCGATCGCGGGACACCAGCGGCGATCGGGTCCGCACGCGACCCACGGGCAGGCATTTAAAGGATCACGTACAGGTACGTGATTTTGCCTGCCCGTGCCATTCTGCACACGTATATGTGCATGAGGCGGTCGGGAAGCGGTTAAGGAATGTCTATTAGGCCCTGAAGTCAGCTGCAGCATCCTCATTAGTTGTTGTCAAAACAGTTCTAAATTAAGACATCACTGACGCTTATAATCTGATCATGTTATGTATATACATTATAATATGTGTAATAAGTTTATAATAATAATAGTCTTTAATTTTGTAATAAGTGTATACAAGAGTGACCACTGGAGGCTGTAAGGTAGGCTGTACAGTGTCCCATGATTTCTAACGGTGGCTCTAACATTGCGTACTGACCCTAAAATGGGAAAGGTAAGAAGGCATGGCAGATGGGCAGATGGAAAAAAAAATCAAGAATACTGTTAAGAAGAGAAAAAAATGTAGGAAGGGTATACAAATATGCATCAACACAGATCCAGAATTTCATTTTAATTCCAAAAAACAAGTAGAAACATATGCAATAATAAAGCCAGTGCAACTCCCATAAATATTATTATAAGTTACAAATATGAATGCAATTATTTTACAATGGGAAACATTTCATATTAAAGTATACATCTTACTTAGTGCAAAACATTTGTTCCTGAAGATGACTTTAGACAAAACATCAACATTTATGCAAGTTTAGCACCAGATTTTCATTGAAACTCCACCCAGTTTTACTGAATATGATTGACTGCACCACCCCCCACCCAAAAAAAAATACATTTGGCATTTTTGTGTAAAAACTTTATGGTTTATTCTCCTGCTACAGTACCTTTTCCAGGCTCGTCTCTTCAGCTTATATGCTGATTTCAGCCAAATTTTATAAATAGAGATAAATTAATCTTTTATAATCAGTTGTGCAATTGTTCAATAAGAGCGGCTGAAATAACTGTGGATTGGTCAATTAGTTAAGTTTGTTCTGGCAATTAACCAGTCAGGGCACGTGGACCATTAGGTGCTCATTGTAAAAGTGTTATTCTGTTATTTCAGTATAATTAGTGATGCTCATGCATACTATACATAAATCCAGAAAAAGTAACAAAAATATATAGATTTAAATTTTTTTTATCTTATTGTTGTTTTGGCAGCATAAAAAAAGTGAACACTGGGTGGAGTTTCATATTATCCTAGGATTACATCTGTGATTACATCTCTATACTACTGAGATACTTAGTTTTTTTTGCTATCGAGTGCATCAATTTCAGTTCAGCAAAAGGATTTAATTGTCTATGTAGACTTAAGCTGGGCATAGACAGTGCTCAATTCCCCCATTAACACAGTCAGTGTTGATGGAGGGGTCAATCCCACCAAGATATTGGGGTTTATTTACTAAAGGCAAATACACTCTGCACTACAAGTGCACTGCAAGTGCACTTGGAAGTGCAGTCGCTGTAGACATGAGGGGAAGATCTGAAATTAGGGTAAGCTCTGCTGATTTTATCATCCAATCATGTGCAAGCTAAAATGTAATTTTTTTATTTTCCTTGCATGTCCCCCTCGGATCTACAGCGACTGCACTTCCAGTGCACTTGTAGTGCAAAAGGGATTTGCCTTTAGTAAATAACCCCCATTGTGTTCTCTCAGAGAGGGAGACCATGCCCATACATGGTTTAAATCTCGTCCGGTTCCTGCTGAACAAGCCGAGATTTGAACTGTCTATGGCAGACTTTAGTGCAAACCTGTACTTTGGCAGGATTAGGAAAATTAACAGGTTCATTTAAAAGCAGACACCATAAGAAATGTATATTTACCTTCCCTGAGCCTCCCTGCATCCAACTTGCCAATTATCTAGTAGATGCAGGAAAGGCAAATGTGATAAGCCCGGCACTTTCCAAAATGTACTTTTTAGGGCCTAAGAGGCCTGGGCTGGCATCTGGGGAGGCCAACTTCTAACAGCACTAACTTAGTATTACAGCTTTACTCAATCACTGTAGCAATGCAGCTCACAGTGGCCATAACTCTATAGTAACTGTGTAGGACGCCTGAGTTAGTGGGGGTCTGGTGATTCACCTACCACTCCAACCTCTTATGCAGCTTTGTCATGATTTGTCACATGACAATATATGTACCTTTTTATGGAACTTACATGCTTGCCTTTATATGTAGTTTTGATTTATTTAAGAGTGCTCTGTTGGATTCTAAATTAATATGTTATGTAGTATTTATGATAATATCTTGTTGATAGCATGGTGTTTTATTTGTTATCTGGTGTGCTATTTTATGTGTATACAATAGAGGAAGAAAATAATTTTATAATCTATTTGAATGTTTCATGGTTGGATTGTTGTGTGATAAGGCATCCCGGTATCATTAATTGTTTCTTGCTTCTACTGTTAGCATATTACTGAATATATTTACTTGCCAAACATTTATACTTTGCGGTCCCTACTTTGAGTTGTGTCGGAATCCGATTAAAAAGATTTCACATCAGGGGAGATGGAATAGGCCTAAGCAGGTTTCTACTTTGTGGAAGGAAAAACATGCACAAGAGTTTTCTGGTGCTCCAGGTGTGGACTTGAGCGATGGATGGTAAAGGTAAGTACAGATTTCTTGTGGAGCCTGAAATTGAGTAAATATTTTACCTTGATCAACCCAGGCAAAGTACAAGTTTGTTTAAAGGAAAATCCTCACGAGTGAAAAGGGAAGGCTGTCTTTGCTGAAATCTCTTTAAAAATGCTAATTGCTTCTTTGTCATTCTAACGCTTTGGCCTCAGTACTTTGATGAATATAAAGATACAGAACCCTGCCTTTTCTCTATTATTTGCTACATGCTTGTTCTAGGTCAGTCATTTAGAAATGCTGAAGCCAAACACAGTCATATCATTTCCAGGAGAAGGACAGCAATGGCAGCCTCCCCATTTTTCTCAACACAGATGTACTTTAAGGTAACATTTTTGCTAGTACTACACAGGGGATTTTAATCACATGCTACTAAGAGATGTAACGACTTGACAGTCACCAAATTTGCAGTGCAGTGTAATCAATGTGCTGCTTTATGAGATGACTGTCAACAAGTGGTTAAACTTCTACCAAAAACTTAAAAATGCTTATGTAACCCTAGCATTTTAATCTTTCAGAGTACAAACATACTAAGATTTCTTTACTGCTTTGTTAGGTAACAGCTGCTCCTCCGTTCGTGAAAGAGCTAGGTAAAAGAGCAGAAGAGAGCGGAGGAGTCCGGCGAGAAGACCCCCAAGACGGAAGAAGACCCCCGGAGCAGTGCAATAAAATATTTTTTCAAAAGTGTGTGTGTTTTTGTACTTTACATTTTACACCTTAGGTGAATGGATAGGGGTACATGGTACCCCATACTCATTCACATAGGGTGGGGGGCCGGGATCTGGGGGCCCCCTTATTAAAGGGGGTTCCCAGATTCCGATAAGCCCCCGCCCGCAGACCCCGACAACCAACGGCCAGGGTTGTCGGGAAGAGGCCCTTGTCCTCATCAACATGGGGACAAGGTGCTTTGGGGTGGGTGGGCCGCACGGCCCCCCTTTCCCCAGGGCACCCCCCATGTTGAGGGCACGCGGCCTGGTACGGCTCAGGAGGGGGGGGGGGGCGCTCGTTCGTCCCCACCCCTTTCCTGGCCTGCCAGGCTGCGTGCTCGGATGAGGGTCTGACATGGATTTGGGGAGTCCCTTTAAATCCATGCCAGGTCACGGAGCTAGCGCGGCGGCAGTAACTGCCTACGCTAGCTACGTAACCTGAAGTCACGTGCTAAATGAACGGACTTGCCGATGAGCGGCAAGTCCGTTCATTTCAAAAGTCCCGCGGACTTGCCCACTAACGGCGGGATTGTCCGCTGGACTGCCAAGTCCAGCGGATAATTTTAAAACCAAACTTAAAACTTTGGCGCCAAAAAGTCCGCCGGACTTTGGCGCCAAAAAGTGCGCCGGCGCCCACACACGGGGGGATTATCCGCTGGACTTCAGTCCAGCGGATAATCCCGCGGGATTGTCCCTTCGTGTGTACGCCGCATAAGTCTGACTTTCCGAACGAGCGGACTTGCCCACAAACGCCCACACACGACCGGACTTTTCCGGCGGCCAATCCGTCTGACTCTTGGCGGAGGGCTTATCAGAATTCGGGAGCCTCCTTTAATAAGGGGGCCCCCAGATCCCGGCCCCCCACCCTATGTGCATGAGTATGGGGTACATCGTACCCCTACCCATTCACCTGAGGGAAAAAGTGTTAATAAAAAACACACAACACAGGTTTCTAAAGTAGTTTATTAGACAGCTCCAGGGGTCTTCTTCCGACTTTGGGGGTCTTCTCGCCAGGCTCCTCCGCTATCTTTTGCTCTTTTAGCGTTCCTTTACTAGCGGAGGAGCCCGGCTTTCTCCTTCGTCGCTGCCGCCATCCGGGGGTCTTCTTCCGACTTCAGGGGTCTTGCGCTTCGTTTCTTCTGCTGAGCCTCCGCTATCTTCTTGCAGCTCTTTTACTAGCGTTGGCCCTGTCTTCTGGTTCGTCGCTGCCGCCGCCGCCTTCTTCTTCTTTTATTCTTCCTTCCGATGTTGACACAACGCACTCTCCAGTCGCAATGGCCGGAACGCGTTGCGTGGCGACTTATATAGGGACAAGGGGCAGGGTCACCGGGTGATGACACATGGTGACCCCGTGCCTTAAAATGTCACAGTCCTGGGGCGATCCCGGCAGCGACGAAGGAGAAAGCCGAGCTCCTCCACTAGTAAAAGAGTAGTAAAAGAGCAGAAGATAGCGGAGGAGCCCGGCGAGAAGACCCCCGAAGTCGGAAGAAGACCCCCGGAGCTGTCTAATAAACGACTTTAAAAACCTGTGTTGTTGTTTTTTTAACACTTTTTCCCTCAGGTGAATGGGTAGGGGTATGATGTACCCCATACTCATTCACATAGGGTGGGGGGCCGGGATCTGGAGGCCCCCTTATTAAAGGGGGCTCCCGGATTCTGATAAACCCCCCGCCCACAGACCCCGACAACCAATGGCCAGGGTTGACGGGAAGAGGCCCTTGTCCCCATTTTGTCCATCAACATGGGGACAAGGTGCTTTGGGGTGGGGGGCCGCACAAAGCACCCCCCCATGTTGAGGGCCTGGTACGGCTCAGAAGGGGGGGGGGCTCGCTCGTCCCCACCCCCTTTCCTGACCGGCCGGTCTGCATGCTCGGATAAGGGTCTGCTATGGACTTTGGGGGGACCCCCACACAGTTTTTTCGGCGTAGGGGTTCCCCTTTAAATCCATACCAGGCGACGGGGCTAGCAAGGTGTCAATCTCGCCGATGGAGGCAGCGACATTGACTTCCTTCGCTAGTTCCACCTACCTGGAGTCATGTTCAAAATGAACGGACTTTACTCCGTGTGTGGGCAAGTCTGTTCATTTCAAAAGTCCGGCGGACTAGCACACACATGGGCGGATTGTCCGGCGGACTCTGGGAGTCCAATTGTGTGTTCGCAGCATTACTTTAATCTGACTTTCCCAAGCTGCATATTTGTTCCAGGTCAGTGTCACAGATAGCATTGAAGCCAGTGAGACAGCATAACAGCCAGATATGTAGCATTTTCAGAAGAACATTAATAATAGTAGCCATATTGCCCTTAGAAAGATTTAAATGCTATTTTTGAAAACTCACTTTTGATTTGCATTGAGATGATATCCAATCGTATTTTACCGAAGACAGTGAGGCCAGCAGCAAGGTAATCATTTTTACACACACAGTCTTGTTTTCTGCTCCCATTAAAAGGACATTCATATGGGTTTTTTAGCCTACAAAGACATAACTGTTAGAATTTACATTTGAAAATGTGGCATACTGATATGGGAGTTATTGGACGGAGGCAATTTTTTTTTTTTTTAGCAATAAGTATTAATAGTGCATAAGCATTATGAAATGTTTTAGTCACTGACAATATGCTTTGTTTTTTAGCACCTTTTTAGTATTAAAGAAAAAATAATATCTCATAATCAATATTAACTATTTGTAATCCTTATACTGCTAGCAATGTTAAATACATATGATATATTTTCCTATTTCTTCGTTTTAATCATTTTTTTTACATTTCTTCAATTACTTCCTGGTCTCTAGGTCTAGGCAAATGAAGCCATACGTCTCCAGAGTCTTCAGGAAGGGAGGAGGGGTTTTCCCAGCTAAACACACCCTCCTGATTGTCATGCCTGAACAAGGGACAGATGGATTCCAAGAAGTAAATGTTATATTAATCATCTGCCCTTAGTCAAGATGGCCGTGGTCAGAAAGGCTGGGTGTGTTTTTCAAAGTGATTTCTTGGCAAAATAAAGCATGGAGAAATATATGGATGGGGGAGTTTGCTTTGAATATTAAAACAATAAATTAAATGATGTTTGTGGTGCTCAGATACAGTTTAGTTCCACTTTAAGTAAATGTGGGCCAAGAATGAATTATGTAAAATTGAAACAAACTATGGATATATACCGTACATAAATGCATGTTTTTTTTTAAAGAACAGAATCAGAAAGTAAAATGAAATACCGTATATACTCGAATATAAGCCGAGATTTTCAACCCTTTTTTTAGGGTTGAAAGTCCCCCCCTCGGCTTATATTCGAGTCACCGCCGCCTGCCTACATGAACAGCGTGTCATGCAGACAGACGGCAGTTTTCAAAAGCCGCGCCTCCTCCTCCTCCTCGTCCGTGATAGGAGGAAAACTTTTTTACCAGCAGTAAGTCAGTGTTCAGTGTTCCTGCCTATCACGGACGTCCTGTCATTCTCATCTCATGGACGAGGATGAGAGGACGTCCATGATAGGCGGAACACTGCACACTGACTGCTGGGAAAAAAGTGTTCCTCCTATCACGGACGAGGAGGAGGAGGAGGCGCGGTTTTTGTATCATTGGAATGGCGCCTTACACGGGGGGACAGAGCGGGACTGCTTTGGCTGCCAGATCATACAGGGAGGGACCGAGGACACAGGACCGAGGACACAGGACCCAGAACCGAGGACCCAGAACCGGCGGACCGGCGGATCGGCAGATCGGCGCAGGTAGGCTGTACAGGGGACACGGGGGTCTGTACAGGGGACACGGGGTCTGTACAGGGGACACGGGGGTCTGTACAGGGGACATGCAGCTGCAGATGGGCATTGCTGACTCTTTTCCACTTACAGTAGCTGCTGCATATTTCACCCTCGGCTTATACACGGGTCAATACGTTTTTCCCATTTTTTTGTGGTGAATTAGGGGCCTCGGCTTATACTCGGGACGACCTATACTCGAGTATATACGGTATATAAAATATAATATACACTTACTACAGGGGGACTTAATAATGTGCAACCTTTGTAAAAGCATCCTCATTTTTATTATGGACTGCCATGGACAACAACAATTAGTTCAGATCTGTCACTTTGGTAAGGAAACTTAGTAGTAAAACAAGCAAGGAATACAGATTGACAAATGTGATACTGATACATAGAGACGAACAAACCAATTTGCCTGATTCAAGATTCAGCTCAGATTGTATCAGATTGCCTGACAATGACTTTGGATAGTGGAGGTTTACAACAGAAATTGCATCTATGCATCTTGTATACAACTGGCTAATTCAAACATATTGTCTTGTATGTCAAGACATCAGGAACAGCATTCATGTAGAAGCGTAACAGTAGCACATTTCCAATTTTCCAAGTACTCAGAATACACACAGTGCTTCTCACATTACAATGCACTGCAGCATTTACTACAGCAAATGTTGCTTACAGTTGTCACTTCTCAGTGGTTTAGAATTTGTAACCTAGCTGTGGTCTCTAGTCTGTTAGAAGCTGGAAGACCTGCTAGTGGTACTGGGCCCATAGAACTAAATAGTGCAGTTCCAGTGTCCACCAGCAGATGTCTTACAGCAGTCAGAAGATCCCAGGCTTAGTCTTCACCTGATGCTGGCTGCTGGGAGGATATTTAGCCCCTCCTTAACATTTTAGCTTAATGCCCATACTGTCTGTTTGCTCTTTCTACAAACCTTTTGATCTTGGTCCTGTTGCCTGTACCTGCTCTCTGTCAATCTCCTTATGAAACTGACCCCACTGTTCTTGACTTGTTTTAACCACTGCTCCTTGCATCCCCTTGCACCCCCTGCCTGGAAATGCTTTGTCTGATTTCCTCCTATTTCTAACTAGTTTATATATAGTTAGTTAAATGTAACTATCTATGACATAAAATCTATCTACAATAAAAAAATATTAACAAAATCAGTGTCAGTATCAGCCATGGTATTAACTACAGCAGCAACACCAGTGTTGAAGTTTCCAAACTTGTCACCAAACGGCAGAAAGCCAATTGATTCTATCCGTGCTGATGTCATTGTCTTCTGTATAGACTGTTCATCTTTTACATCTAAATAAAATCACATTTTGCATAAAGTGTCAACATACCTGTATCCAAACACCTCAGAAAAGTTGTCAGCTTCACCTTTTATTAAAGTTATATATTCTTTTGGGCTATCTGACTCCATGCCCGCACAATAGATCTACAAGGAATGCAGGAAAAATGCATACAAAAGGGATTAGCAATATATATATATATATATATATTAGTACAATTATGCACCGAATGATCTTTAGTGCTGAAAAGACAGAAGATCTTTCTTCACATATAAATATGCCAACAAAATTCAACCCTGTTCTACTTTCTCTGGATCACTGTTTTTCACTGCCATTAACCACACATCTGAATTTCCTTTCCTTTAATAGGTAACACAGGTCATAGGTAACACTTGACCTATTTATAACACTGGGGATCTTGCAGTCACCAGTCTAGTTTGATTTCTAACATTTGCAGTTTTCAGATGGCAAATAATTGATTTGGAGAGGAAGAAAGAATCTTCAGAGGTAAAAGCTCTAAGCCAGATCCAAGGGCTCTTGCAAGGGGCAAAGCCCCTAGCCAAAGTGAATGAAGATATTGAAAGATGCACTGCTCATTTTTCATCACGAATAATACATTTTTTAAGGTCTACAGTATATGTAACTTGGCAGGTTTCAAGCATCTGCGTCCCCTTCTTCAGGGCCAATTGATGTGTTTAAACACATCAATTAGAAACACGATTGAGGGTGCCCTCCTGAACTATGAAGCACTTATAATCAATTTATTTCTGGGCAACATGGTTAGAATCTTAGACAATTAATCTATTCTTCTGATGCTCTCTGTTTACACGTGAATAAGCCCTGAGGAAGCTCCCTGAAACGGTTCAGATTACCATCAGATATTCGATAAAATAGTCTATATGATGAAAAATACTTCTTTAATTTTCTTCATTCACCTTGGTTATAGGATTTGCCTCTCGCGTGGAGAGCTTGCAGTATTTGTTTAACCTTTAAATCATACAAAATACCATTTGAACTTCATTCCACTCAATAAGAATATTAGCCCGAACTCAACATTTGCATATGAATGCATCTGCTCTCTGCATCTGGCACTATGAAATGTAATAAATGCGGAGACTGTCAGCAAATTAGATAAAATTCGATCTAGGCTTAGTACCTGTTTCCATAATTATACAAAGTGTTCCTTTAACTTATTTACCTTGACTTTTCTGTTGTTCATTTTTAGTGTATATTCACCATCAACTTGTGTGTTTTTAATAAGACGAATTTCCTTGCAGCTCTTGTATTCACCTAGGAAGAACAAAAGAAAGGCGCATGAAAAAATAAGAAATATCATTAAGCAATATATGTAAAATATAAGCCACACAGAGAAAAATATTTTTCAGTGGGTTGGCAAACGCCTTTAATTGTGAAAAAGCATAATGAAGGGCAACCATGGGTAGGTCTATAAAGCAGGAAGAAAAGCATACATATGTTATGAGCAAATATGGCTGCCCCATGTACATATATTATTACAAATTACAAGAAACATTTTTTAACATAATAAGAGTATATATTTCAAACTGATCTTTTATACATGTGTATCTAAAACAACAACGGAAAGAAAATGTATTACCTTGCCAGTGGTTAGTCATTGTTACCAATGTCACAATCAGGACTAAGGAACAATGACAAAGTCCATAATAACATGACTATAGCTAAGCAATACCCGAACCTGAATTGTAGTTAAAAAATCTAATCATAAACAATGGAAAAATCTACTATAAAAACTACAGCCTAAGTCAAAACTGTGTAGCAATGTATAATGCCAGGCACAAATAGCATTCATGGCGAAATGAAGGAAATTGTCCTTACATTTTACTAGAACATAATGTAATGGAAAGAGGCTACTATGCTTAATTGCCAGTTGTCATTATGAATAGGGACACAATTACCAACAGACACAGTAAATCCAAAACTTTAGGCCACTGCAGTGGCTTCTGCAAAGGAGGTCTACTTTGTGTGACTAACGCACTGAGAGCAGATCACGCAGCTTCTTGGCCACCATAAATTGTTCAGAAAGTTTACACAGTGCCATAGCTAACCTCTCTGTACTCTTAAACTCCTGACTTCTGCTACTGGAAGTTCTGAACTTTCAGCGGGACAAGCTATCATCTTCATAGAGAAATGGTATGGGATGACAAAGGTATGTCATTAGCAATGACATGTCATGCTGACTTAGTCTTGCTTCTTCCTGTCAGCTACTCATGCTAGATGATAGGGGCGGGGGGAGTCTATGTGGCTGAAAGGGAAGGAAAGGGATGGGGTGGTGCATGCAACTGCTGGAGAAAAGTTTTTTGTTGGGGGATTGATACCTAACTGCAGGGAGAAACAAGGGGCTCCAGTAAAGGGACATGAGATTGCAAGGTGAGTTGTTGCTGCAGGAGGGAAATGTGAAATTGTGGACATATGATATGAGCAAAGTTTACAAGCTAGGTTTTCTCCATTTAGAGGTTTTCTCAGATTTAAATTGAGCCATGAATTTGTACTAACCAACAGTCTGGACTGCACGATGCAATTAGCAATAAAGTGAGCACACATTGTGCTAACTATAAGAGCACAAACCAATTGTGTGACTTCACAGGAGTCTCTGAAGTTCTGGGTTCCCATAAAGAACGTTTTATTACTTAAATTTGAACTCCAGGCAAACCTCTTAAACCCATACAGTAGATGAAATGCATTTATGAGAATTATTTTATCTAACAAAGATTTTATATTTTCCCATCCTGTTCTGAGATTTGCAAAGCATTCTTTGCCAGGGCAGGAGACCTCAGTTTTCCTGCTGCAGTTCAGTAACACTTATGCCACGTACACACGATCTGACTTTTCGGCCGGACTATCCAGCGGAGTCCGTCGGACTTTCCGAACGTGTGGACTTGCCCACACACGCCCGGACTTTTCCGGCGGACAATCTGCCGGAGTTTTGGCAGAAGTCCGCAGGACTTTTGAAATGAACGGACTTGCCGACAAAGTAAACAAGAGTAAAGTCCGTTCATTTATTTTCATTTCATATGTCATTTACGTGACTCCAGGTATACGGGACTAACGAAGGAAGTCAATGTCCCCGCCTTGATCGGCGAGATTGACACCTCGCTAGCCCCGTCACCTGGTATGGATTTAAAGGGGAATCCCTACGCCGAAAAGACGGTGTGGGGGTCCCCCCAAATCCATATCAGACCCTTATCCGAGCACGCAGCCCGGCCAGTCAGGAAAGGGGGTGGGGACGAGCGAGCACCCCCCCTCCTGAGCCAAACCAGGCCGCGTGCCCCCTTGTGGAGCAAGTCCATTCATTTCAAAAGTCCCGCGGACTAGCACACAGACGGCCGGATTGTCCGCCGGACTGCCGAGTCCGGCGACAATTTTGAGTCAAAACTTCTTACTAAGTCCACTGGACTTTTGGGAAGGAAAATTCCGCCGGAGCCCACACACGCGCGGATTGTCCGGCGGACTCTAGTCCAGCGGACAATCCCGTGGGATAGTCCGATCGTGTGTACGGGGCATTACAGGTCTTCACCCCCAGACAGTAACTGGTCTGTAAAAGGAGAACCAGGATGCTTAAGCTTGTCTCTCTGAATATCTATCTGCTTTCTCCACCTACCAATGCTCCTGTACAGCTGCACAACTGATTATTCTTGTACTGCTGCTACCTCATAGTCTAAGCTCTGCTGCATATTGGACTTACCCTGTTTGTATTATGGGACGACATAATGAATACAGAACTTTATTAATTTGGGGTTTTAATATTTGCTTGGAGTTCTGCTTTACATAAGTTTCTAACAGTTACCTTGATTGTAGCCTATACTACACCTGTTTGGGGCTACCATGCAGTATTCACAGGAAAAATCTAAGTGGAGAAACTCAAGACAACAGCTTCTCTTTCAATGTATGGTTGATTTTTATCTTATCTATGCCCATTTATGAAAATATCCAATGATCTTTGCCTAGAATCAAAACATGTCTTGCATTAAAGGCTTTTTATCTATTGACTGATAAGAATTATATTATTATCTAATATACACTTAGAGTTTTATTTATAAAATTCACCCAGAAAAAGTGCATGTTCATTTAATCTGTGTGAATGGGACAAAAAACAAATGTTATCAGACTATTTCCTATGCTGGTTGAATGTTTTCATTGATTTAAAAGGGCAAAATACCACATTTGTTAACTAGATGGCACTAAGTATTGTAGAAAATCCCCATTTGACTTAGTGCCATCTAGTGGTCAAATGCAATATTATTCATTTTAAATCAATGAAAAACACTTGACCGCTATGCAAATGTCTTTATAATTGAACCCCTTATTATGTTAATCTGTTGTTCAACATTTATTCAAGCTGCAAATAAAAAGAGGTCATACATGCTTTTAATTAAAAGGTTCTTTGTACTATTTCTAAAGACAGTCAGTGACTGTTTATGTATACAAAATTGAATACTTACAGTATTTTGACAAACACGACTTCCTAGATCTTGGTTTCACATGTGATGGGCACATGTCACTTGAGCGGTTGTTCTCTGTCATGCATACCACTTTTCTTTCGATAATTCCAATACCGCATGCAGATGAACACTGTTCAGAGTGGGAAAGTAGATGTTTACAGATCAGAAACACAGTTTTAATACGTTGATTCAGGGAACATCCAATTGCCTTCAGGGGATCAGGAAGAATTCCCCCCTCCCTCCCTCCCGAGCAAATCAGACCACGATTTATAGGGTATTTGCATTCCTCTGGATCAGCTTTGGGTATAGAATTCTGTATATAGGTGGTTTCTATTTATTTATTTATTTTTCTATTGGTTGAACTAGATAAACATGTGTATTTTGTTAACCTGACTAACAATGCAACTATGTGAAGCACATTTTTCACTAACAAGATACATGTCAAATATGTTAGTTCAGTTACAGCATATGTAATAGAGCAACTGCAAACAGTGCACACATGATGGCAAATCAATTTTAAATGTTTATTACTGGTTTAAATGTTTTCAAATGAGTTCCAAACACTTGCATTCTGGCTTTCTTAGCTACAGAAAAATGCACACATTAGATCAATGGTAATCGGCAAAATCGTATTCTCAACCAAAGTGTTCAAGAGGCATTTCAATTAAAAAAGCAATGCTTCTCAAGATGGGAACTTCTGAGGGGCTATAGCACCACTCTTATGCCCCGTACACACGGTCGGAAATTCCGACCACAAAATCCGTCGATTTTTTCAGACGGATTTTGTCCGACACTGGTGTTGCATACACACGGTCGGACAAAGTTGTCGGAAAATCCAATCATTCTGAACTTGGTGACGTTCGTTGTGTACGACGGGACTACGTAGAGGCTAGTAGCCAATAGCTTTGGTCTTGTAATGTGATCTGAGCATGCGTGGCACTTTATCCGTTGGAATTCGCTACACACGATCGGAAAAAGTCCGATAGGACTTTGTTGTCGGAAAATTTGAGAGCAGGATCTGAAAAAAAAAAAGTCAGATGGAGCCCACACACGGTTGGAATTTCCGACAACATGGTCCCATAGGACATTTTCCGTCGGAAAATCCGACCGTGTGTACGGGGCATTAGTTCACTCTCAAAGAGCTCCTTCATGTGACACAGATTAAAAATCAATTTGCACACATCTGAAAGATTTAGGGCTTTTAATATAGCGCACCTTGCTCCATTTCCCGACTTTCCAAAATACTGTTTGGATGCAGTTCTTTCCATTGCATTTGTGATCCAATGAATGTTGTTGTAAAGGACAGCTTTTATAACTTGCAGTTCGTAAGCCATTCATGTACTGATTTTGCTTTGACAGTACTGTTCTACAATAAGTCAGTTTTTGTTCGTGGCCAAACCAGCAACTTCTGGAACACTGAAAAACAGAAATAAATTAATTGTCATGGAATGCTTGCTGTAGATTTCTTTTAGGTAAAGTGCAATTAAACAGTTTTGACAGATACGTTGGATAACTTGTCCCACACAGACTTCTACATAAAACAAACATAACACACAGGTCCAGCAAATACCTTCCATCATTGCTCTTATGTTTGGATATCCTGCCACTATCCGGTATGATTTCAATTACTGCAATACACACAAGGACATTAAAGTGGTTGTAAACCCTTACAGACCACTTTGACCTACAGGTAAGCCTAGATTAAGGCTTACCTGTAGGTCCAAGAAATATCTCCTAAACCTACACAGTTTAGGAGATATTTGCAAAAAGACAGGCACCGCTGTCCACTGAGCACGCCGCTGCTAACGACGATATGCCGCTAGTGGCGGCTCCCATGCGCATGCGTGGGAGTGACATCATCGCGGCTCCGGACAGTCACAGCACCGGAGCCGCGATACCAGGAAAGAAGATGGACACTCCGTGGAAGAGGGGACAGCGGTGACATTGCAAGCTCCTGTATCAGGTAAGTGACACACAATGGGCTACTATGCGATGCATAGTAGCCCATTATGCTTTACCTTTGCAGGGAAACAAAGAGGAAGTAAACCCATCAGGGTTTACTTCCTCTTTAAAGGTATGCACACTTATGTCACCATATTATTTTATTTTTTTATTTTTACTTCCCTCCACCTAAAAGATTTCAGTTTGTTTTTCAACTGAGTTGTACAGTTTATAGGTCACATTAAAGGTGGAAAAAGTTCTGAAATTATTTATCTTTGTCTCATTTTTTTATATGACATTTTAACAGGGCTGTGTAGACTTTTTATATCCACTGTATATCTATCTATATGCACATATATATCATCTTCCATTTTAGACTGAAAAACCTCAAGATTTTGCATACTTTTAAAGAAACTTGAGAAACTTTGTTTCATGGTTAACATAAATGGCTAACCATGTTAAAGTGAAGGGTTATTATTTTTATTTTTTTTAAACAAACACATTTCTTGGTGTGATACATTTTTTGCAGGTCTATTTCTTGACTTGGCATTGTTACAAACATTTTCATATACTGTCAGATGACCCAAAACGAATATATTAGTATTTAGTGTATCTTGTCTTAAAACACACTCTACCTTTCTGCAGTTCTCAGGGAAGCAGTTTGACTTTATGGCTGGATTTCCTGTCTCACTATTTCCCACAAGCTAGGGAGTATCACTCCTGCTTCATTTTGGGAAATATATAAAATGATGATATCATTTGTGCAAGCTGGTGGTATAAAGAAAAGGCAAAGTTGCTTTTGCAAGCAAAGTTGCTTTTGATTTGTGAACTTCCAAAGATTGCAGTTGTATATTTTATGCAATATTGTGCAAAAGTACTGATCAATATAAAGATAAGAAATCCATAAAAGAGATGCAAGACTGCTAACTATAAACTAAAAGATAGGGCTATGAGTAGCATAACTACTTCATTGCATATAAACATACCTGAGAAACATCTTTAGTGACGAGTATGTATTTGCATGCAGCATTAGTGCATTTCCTAGTGGCAGGTGGTTTAGCCGCAGCATCACAGTATGATTCATTCACTGATCTACCATTGCCATCCATACATTTTATCTTCCTTCTGGACTCCTCCTGTTTACAGTCTGCAGAACACTAATTAAAAATAATATAATGAGGAGCATGCTTAATACTGTAGTTTACATAATAAATATTAAAACTGTAACTGTTACACAATATCCGTTGATCAAATCTATGTCCAGTACTTTGCACAATACATTTTCTCTAAGATTTAGTGATAAGACCCCTTTACTCCTGCAAACCCTTTCCACAGTATATCCTTTATATGCTTGTTGTCCAAAATAAGTACCTTTATCCTTTTCTGACTAAAATAGTCAGTGTATTGGTATTGACAAGTGCAAGCAATGCCAACATTTGTGTTGACTCTCTATCGTTCAATAGCTATAATTGAGTTATTACGGGTGATCCACTCAACTTCTGGCACATTGAAGCCAGTGGGTTCATGTTTTCATCCAAATTAGAAGACAATTATCTCTCACAGGCGGTAGCCAAGCCAATATAGCTTTTGGGTTTATATACACTTTAAATATTAGTACAACTTTACTGTACATCAGCCAAGCCAATATAGCTTTTTTTTTTTACACTTTAAATAATAGTATAACTTTGCTGTATATCAGTCATGTTCCAATTCTGTATGTAAGAAAGAAGATTTTACCATCAGTAGTGAACGGGTTCTTTATAGTAAGAGTTATTAAGCAATGGTAAATCAATAATTCAGAAAGTTTGGAGCTTAAAGAGGAACTGCAGTCTGCTCACATAATTTATAATAAAAACATCTCTGCCATTCTGAAGCTTCCCTCCAACCACTTTGCATATTATTTTATATATACTGTGATTTTGTACTTGCCAAATATCCTGCAGAAATCTCCCTCCACTGAGTCTAGCGGCATCCATTTTAACTGTGGGAAGCTGTTCACTTCCTGGATTTACACAGAGACACAGAGGCACACCTCCAGCTTTGCAGCTCTCACTGGCCCTCTTATGACTCATCCCATCTCTCTTAAGAGTGAGAGAGAGAGAGAGCTGTGAATGATGTCATGAGCCTAGGCTAATGACCAGACAAGAAACAGGAAGTGATCTGTATAAGGTATTTACTGGCAGAAAAAAAATGTTTTACTATCCAAAGTTAAAACAACAAGGGCAGAAGATTTAATAGATGGAAAGATGAAAAAATTACTGAAAAAAGGTCCGCTTTTTTGGCTAACTTACATTGTGAAAGATGCAAGATTCTTTGACTTCAGTCTCTTCCTCAGGCATTTACATAAGGCGATTGTATAATGTCTGGGGAAGTCCTGAAAGACTGCATCTTTAATTACTTAAGTTAGCCAATATAGGGTATCACCTAAACTAAAACTTTCTGCATTAAAGTATATGTGAACCTTTACCTTGTAAAACAATCCATTCAGTTTAAAACAAACATAAATGAAAAGCAAACACGTGTGTATGTATACAAACAGCAGTACAATGCTCTTCCTAGTGAATGGCTGTTCAGCAGGCATGTCAGAACAAATCTTGGCCATTGGATGACAGGCAGGCTGTTCTCCCAGCACAGCCAGAAAACTGACTACGCTGGAATGGATGACCTCTTATGTTTAGCGTGGTGAGTTTGAAACAGGAAAGCAGGGAGACTGCCAGGATCATCAAGTATTTCACACATATGAAACAATACAAAGAGAACAGGATACCTTTTAACACAAGTACATGGTACAACATACCAGGCATATCAGGCATATGAAATGTTGGGGTAAAATACACTTTTAGCGATGGGTACCATGGTGCAAGACTTTACTACTTGGAAACAAAAAAACAAACTGTCTAATATTCTTATAGTCAGTAATATCTAAAAGTTATTATTTCTAAAAGATAATATGGGAATGAGTTCCAAATTGGAGTTGAACTCCAGAAAAAAAAAAAACATCAATGCAAGCAAATATGTATTTGTCAAAAAGTGTAAGCACCTTCATTTGACTTGGTATGTATAACTCCCTGTAAATCAGAACATACAGTAGACTAATGCCCCGTACACACGGTCGTACTTGCCGACGGAAAATGTGCGATCGGAGCTCGTTGTCGGAAATTCTGACCGTGTGTAGGCTCCATCGGACAGTTTCCATCTGAATTTCCGTCGCACAAAATTTGAGATATGGTTCTCAAATTTTCCAACAACAAAATCCGCAAATTCCGATCGTGTGTACACAGTTCCGACGCACAAAGTGCCACGCATGCTCGGAATCAAGCAGAAGAGCAGCACTGGCTATTGAACTTCATTTTTCTCGGCTCGTCGTACGTGTTGTACGTCACCGCGTTCTTGACGTTCAGAATTTCCGACCAATTTTGTGTGACCGTATGTATGCAAAACAAGTTTGAGCCAACATCCGTCGGAAAAAAAACATGGGATTTTGCTGTCCAAATAAGGAGAGAGCAGAGTGAGCAAAAATATACCTTTACTGTCCAATCACAGGCTGGGGCAAGGTAAGGTGCCCCAAGTGTACTGCTTATTTGTATTAAAGAAAACTCCAGACCACCAAACTGGTTCTGCTGTTTGGCAGGGCTGTTTAAATCTTATTTGTCAGGAAAATCAGCTACATACTGTATATGTAATTCAATTGTTTATTTAGCTGCTTGATTGCAGTTCAACTTTATTAAACATATTTTTTATTCTTATTAAAAATGGAAGTCACAAATATGTCTGTACACTACACCACTATGAATGTATCTATGGAAAGCATAGTTTCTTCTCTGACCTATGGGGTTCCAACACTAAAAAATGTATAAGAATAAACAACCTTAATGCACTGACCCTCCAGTGTGCATCTGTGTGCAGATTTGCACTTTGTTATGTTTTCTCTCATAATCCAATGTATATGGCGAACTTCAATGAAACACAAATGATATTCCCAAAAGATTATTGAAATGGCTGATTTATTTCTAAGAAGGTGGTAAAAACTGTAAATAAAAGTTGATAAGAGATAATAAATGTACTTACACTAGGCCACTCATCTGCAACCCAATAATACTGGATACAGTCTGGTAATATACAGGATTGTTTACTGTCTGGACGAGCAGTGTGATTGCAAAGCATATCCTCAATTCGGCCTTGTCCTTTCATTCTACAGTACACATGTCTGTGTTGAATTCCCACTCCACAGGTCACAGAACACTAGAAAAGAAAAAAAGATTTATACGAACCTGCACACATTTATATTAAGAATTGCCATCAATTAAAAAAAAAAACCTTTTGCAGAGTAACAAACTATTGGTATGCTTTTAGCTGTCAGTGTTAAAAAGAGTAAGAATATATATCCTATACATTGTTACATAGGGGCATATTCTCATGAGTGCTGTTACATGAAATATGCACATTACATGTAACCAGGCTCACAATTTCCAGTATAGATTAACACAGCAGAACCACCCTCTTATCTACCCCTCGCACTTCCCCTAATCAAAAAAGATCTATATAATATTTAATTATAGTTCCCTATGTTTACCAAAGTAAGGTTGGGCTACCCCATTGTATAGTCTACCAGAGATCAGAAGCCTGTCCCAGACCACCATATGTTAAAACATAGAGCACAATTTTGTGAACATATTTTTTGATGAGGGAAAAAATGAGTAAAAATAAAGCTTTCAATTAAATATTTTTTTTGTATATAAAAAAATTATATTGTAATTATTTTGACATAAAGAATAAAGACCAGGGTTGGTACTTTAAAATAAATGAGCACCGCTGGACCATTTGGTAAAGAGCTTTTCACCTTCTTCTAAAAAAGTTAATGTTGTTGGCATCTTGAGGGAGCAGGTCAAATGAATCAGGTCACATTCTTCACACTTAAAGGGGTTGATTTACTAAAAGTGGAGAGTGCAGAATCTGGTGAAGCTCTGCACAGAAACCAATCAGCTTCCAGTTTTTTTTTTTTTTTTTGTCAAAGCTTAATTCACCAAGCTGAAGTTAGATGCTGATTCACTACCATGCACAGCCACACCAGATTCAGATTTTGCACTCTCAACTTTTAGTAAATCAACCCCAAAGTGTTCTCAATTGATTACTTTACTTTACAGAAAAGCCATTTTGAATGTTTCATAGACATATTATGCTGTAATGAAGGACCATTCCACTCACAAGTGAAAATAAAGGTGGCGTTTGAGAACAAGATTCGTTTTTGGAGGGACTCCAGTGGCTTTCTTACCATTACCACATTTTTTGCTAAATGTGAGAGATTTAAAGCGAATCTCCACACAAAATATTTCTTCTTGCACAGGAAACAGGGTAGAGTAGGGAATGGTTAAAATCCTTGTGAGTTTATTTTTTCTGTGATTCATTAAGGATATTTCCCTTCACTTCTTGTCCTGATGACATAACAGGAAGTGAGTGTAAATCTCTCCAATGTGAAATAAATTCTCCTTTTGGACATTTTTTACCATATCAGGTGTCCTCATTGGAAGATTTTCCCTTGCCTACTGTTAAAGTAGTAGCTGTATATTTTGATTCTCCCATCAGATACCGTAACTGTAATATTGGCCACCAAGACAAACAGAGAGGGTAAAACTTCTTAGGGGGAACAGACAGTAAGAGAGCACAGAGAAAGAGGGACCCTTTAGTAATGGTTGTGGTGTATGTGATAGTTTGGGAGTTGAAGAACAGAGACCTGACCCTCAGATCTCCTGAGAGATATATGAAATATATTTTTTATTCTCTAACATGTGCCAAAATCTTATTTCATTGTAAATAATAATAACAATGGGCAGTGCATTTCTTACCTCTTCCCACTTTCCGGTTTTCCAAGAAGGACATCTACCCATCCTACATATCTTCTGTACACGAGGCTTCCTAGTGTGTTTACAGTGTAAGTCCTTTATAGGCTGGCCATTTAGCATACATAGAATATCTCTATTTTTCACCCCTTTTCCACAGGTGACAGAACACTGAAACAAGAGAAAAATGCATCTGTAAATGGACTTTACATGCCATCAGCCTGTAACCTAAAACAATGTCACTTGTGTAATCTGAAGAGTACATTGACATTTGTGTCCCCAACAGTAATTTATTTAGCAGTTTAACCTAAAGTTTTGTATCCTTTTATCATAAAAAGCTGATACTCTATAGAATGTTTTATGGACAACATTAAAATTGTTAACCCCCTAGAAGAAGTTTACAATTCAGTCTCTAAACCCCAGCCATATATGCAAACATTTCTAATGGGCATTTAGGAGGGAAGCCAAATAACCAAAATTTCTTGACATTGTAGAAGAAGACAAGACCACCGAAAGTAGACAATTTTGCAAGACAACATACAACCGTTAAGACAGCAAGAGGTATGAACAAATTCATAATTACAGCCAACTAAACTGAAATCCAATGATGTCATAAGGTGCAAAACCAAAAATAAAACTACAATATTCCTCATTGAGCAGTGGATGTAAAATGACAGGAAAGGAGGACCCCCACCTTGCCAACATCCAAATATTTAGAAAAAAGGATTGAGAAAGTAACCTAGACTTTCTCAAACAAAAAACTGACTTTATGGGCACAACATGAGGCGGTACGTATATTAACAAAGTACATTTTATTACAAATATCATTAAGACCACACTTAATAAAATCACTACAACACCCACTACTTAACAGTAGTTTAACAGATACCCAATTGCACACATGAAGGCATGGATCCAATCAGTTGTCAAACAACAAGCATGCATTGGGGAGTCATGGACCTAACTTTTTGATATTCATATTCTTGTGTATATCGATGGACTTTTACATGCTTCATGTGATTGGATCCATGCCTTCATGTCTGCAATTGGGTATTTGTTAAACTACTGTTTAGTAGTGGGTGTTGTAGTGATTTTATTATGCATGGTTTTAATGATAAATGTAATAAAATGTATTTTGTTTATATATGTACCGCCTCATGTTGTGCCCATAAAGTCAGTTTTTATGTTTGAGAAAATCTAGGTTACTTTCTTAATCCTTTTTTCTGGATGTAAAGTGATTTGCCACACGTACCAGTCTCAAATCAAGTTTAATACAAGTCCTAAAAGATTCATTTCAGATTTTATTTTGGAAGATACATGTAGCCGTCTGCATTTACCAAAGTGGCCATTTTTATTAAAGCAATTAAATATCTTCAGCTTTTACTTTCCATTGAAGGCTTAATACGGAAAGGAATTGTTGTTATAGGCAATAGTTCTTATATCAGACACCATTCATTTTATATAAAATAACTTTATTATTTTAATTATAGGAAGATTGAACAAAGGACTGTCTTTTCACTTTGGTGGTGGACCACAAGTTCACCCTGTGGACTTTTAAATCAAAGTTTATTTATCTTTTGTACACTTTATGTCATTTTGTCATTTACTAACATTTTCTTCCTAGTGTGTGGTGTATATTTTCTAAATTGTGTTACACATATACGAGCGTGGCATTTTTTGGAAATATTCTATTTGAGGTTTATATATTGACCTTTAATGCCAGCTGCCACTCAGTTTCTCTAGCGCTGACTTTTTGAGGTTTAAGCCCCTTTCACATGGGGTGAATCCATCCAGGCGGAATCCACCTGCTGATCCCCGCTGAGCAGGTGGATGACAGATCCATGTCCGCTCGGCTATGCAGAACGGACAAGGACAGAGCCTGCTCTCCTCTATGGGGTGGTCGGATGGAAACGGACTGCATGTTCATTTCCTTCCGATTGTCATCCGATCCAACCTGCTGGACGGATGGGGAACGTATCGCCATATGTCTGTTTTCAGCGGATTTTGTTAAATCAGATACCCGGCGGCTGTCAGCAGACACATGTCCGCTGACATTCACTGCCCCATAGAGGACAATGGGTGGCACGATCAGGTTCGCCTTAAAAATGGACAGGCGGACCCGATCGTTCCACTGGTGTGAAAGGGGCCTTAAGCTTCAATGAATCGTGACCACAATCCCTAGCTGATTGCAAACTAATGTTATATGCCTGTAGTGCAGTCCTAGTTTGTCACACATGTTTAATATCAACAAATTTTGCTATTGTGCCTTCTGCACTTATAATGTGCACCACAGAATGCACATGAACACATTTTCTAAAAAGTTTTTCAGCAAAAATTTTTTTTTTTACCAGTACGCTAAGCAATAAAACATGCATGTGCCAAGTTATATGGCATAAAAGAAACAGGCTATACTGTTGGAATAGTCATATGTACATACAGTATGTGTACCTGTATGTACAGTGAGGGAAAAAAGTATTTGATCCCCTGCTGATTTTGTACATTTGCCCACTGAAATGATCAGTCTATAATTTTATTGGTAGGTTTATTTTAACAGTGTGAGACAGAATACCAACAAAAATATCCAGAAAAACGCATTTCAAAAAAGTAATAAATTGATTTGCATTTTAATGAGTGAAATAAGTATTTGATCCCCTATCAATCAGCAAGATTTCTGGCTCCCAGGTGTCTTCTATACAGGTAACAAGCTGAGATTAGGAGCACTCTCTTAAAGGGAGTGCTCCTAATCTCAGCTTGTTACCTGTATAAAAGACACCTGTCCACAGAAGCAATCAATCAATCAATCAATCAGATTCCAATCTCTCCACCATGGCCAAGACCAAAGAGCTGTCCAAGGATGTCAGGGACCAGATTTTAGACCAACACAAGGCTGAAATGGGCTATAAGACCACCGCCAAGCAGCTTGGTGAGAGGGTGAAAACAGTTGGAGTGATTAATTGCAAATGGAAGAAACATAAAATAACTGTCAATCTCCCTCAGTGTGGGGCTCCATGCAAGATCTTACCTTGGGGAGTTTCAATGATTATGAGAACGGTGAGGAATCAGCCCAGAACTACACAGGAGAATCATGTCAGTGATCTCAAGGCAGCTGGGACCATAGTCACCAAGAAAACAATTGGTAACACTACGCCGTGAAGGACTGAAATCCTGCAGCACCCACAAGGTCCCCTTGCTCAAGAAAGCACATGTACAGGCCCATCTGAAGTTTTCTAATGAACATCTGAATGATTCATAGGAGAACTGTGTGAAAGTGTTGTGGTCAGATGATACCAAAACCAAGCTCTTTGGCATCAACTAAACTCGCCCTGTTTGGAGGAGGAGGAATGCTGCCTATGACCCCAAGAACACCATCCCCACCATCAAACATGGAGGTGGAAACATTATGCTTTGGCAGTGTTTTTCTACTAAGGGGACAGGACAACTTCACTGCATCAAAGGGACGATGGACTGGGCCATGTACCATCAAATCTTGGGTGAGAACCTCCTTCTCTCAGCCAGGGCATTGAAAATGGGTTGTGGATGGGTATGGGCATGACAATGACCCAAAACACATTTTAAGGCAACAAAGGAGTTACTCAAGAAGAAGCACATTAAGTCCTGGAGTGGCCTAGCCAGTCTCGAGACCTTAATCCCATAGAAAATATGTGGAGGGAGCTGAAGGTTTGAGTTACAAAAACGTCAGCCTCAAAACCTTAATGACTTGGAGAGGATCTGCAAAGAGGAGTGGGACAAAATCCCTCCTGAGATGTGTGCAAACCTGGTGGCCAACTACAAGAAATGTCTGACCTCTGTGATTGCCAACAAGGGTTTTGCCACCAAGTATTAAGTCTTATTTGCAAAGGGGTCAAATACTTATTTCACTCATTAAAATGCAAATCAATTTATAACTTTTTTGAAATGCGTTTTTCTGGATTATTTTTTTTGTTTTCTGTCTCTCGCTGTTAAAATAAACCTACCATTAAAATTATAGACTGATCATTTCTTTGTCAGTGGGCAAATGTACAAAATCAGCAGGGGATCAAATACTTTTTTTCCCCTCACTGTCCATTCCCTCCACTCAGGTTACACTGATCTCTGTGCTCTAGCTGTGAAGTGTGTGAGATAAGATCCCTGTACCCTGCCTTCTACTGCTGATAAAAATCATTTGATCTATGCACTTTGCATTTTATAACATCAGCATTGTATTGGCAATAGAAATAATAGTTATTTTTGACAATACAACATAAGCTTACTTGAAAAATCTCCATGCGTGTGTGAGTGTTGCCTGTATGCTGGATGTCTCTTTCCACAACTTCCTGCATCCTCTACATGCTTTGCAGCTTCCCCTCTGCTGTTTACTTTTGATTTCTAAGGACTACTTATCCCATGGTAATTTGCTGCCTGCAATTAGTGATTCCTATACTGACTCTGCCTGTAACTCCACTTCTGAGCACCTCTGTAGTTCAGAAGACAGGCTTTGTGAATTCTGTAATACAGCAGTGCCCATCAACAGGGTATAGTAAATAGGTGTCATAAAATTCAAGGAAGTAAATGTGTGGGCATTTTCACAAAGTTTACAAACTTCAAGACTGTTCAGATTAATATGAGTAGACTAGAAATTATTAAAATATAATGTGGAAATTAATATACGATTTTATATTTTGACTATAGATATGCTTTTACAGAATCCAGAGTTCTAAAAAATCTGACAGACCTAAAATCATCTATAGAAAGGTGTGCGAACACAACATACTTAGCTGTAACATGCAATACCTTTAGAATATGAGTTTGTCCACAAATCCTACCTCACTCCATTCACTGGTAATCCAGGCAGGGCAAGAGTGTTCATTACAGGTCTGGGTTATAATTTTATGATCTTCATTGCACTCTCGATCAACCAATCGGTGTCCAAGGTTGTTCATACAGTAGGCTTCCCTTGACTGCACGCCATTTCCACAACTCCGAGAGCACTGCAACATGCATTTATCAATATGTATAATGCACAGTTCAATAAAAAATTTGTTTAGGAAATATGCTTAACTAAATCACATGATCTGCTGAAATTCATATTTGTAGCCCATTAAAGTTCAGTCCACCCGAAAGTGTATTTTAGTAGATGGATCCTAACAGGTTGTGAAAACCCCTGACGTCTATGTTCTAAATACTCCAACAAAGGGATCTCCCAGCCACGGTTCCTGTCCACCTGGAAGTTTTTGGTGTTATTAACGTAGCATGTTCTAGCATGTTCTTTTACATTCTGAATTTACAAAAAAATGAAAATTCCAACAAGGAGATTGGGATCCCCTCATAATGGTCATAAGAGCTGCACAGGCTCAAGAAGTGCAGAGACTCAACTGGTTTAAGTGTCCAGCATCTGCTAAAGCTGAAATAGTTTTTGATTTAGGACTGATCCTTTAAATTAGGTAAGTTAGAGACAAAATGTAACAAAGTTGGTTTATTAAGAGGCTTATCTTGGAAAGAATAACTGTTTCCATTTACATAGAGGGAAAACTGTAAGTAGAAAGAGATTAACTTTTTATTTGGAGAACAATTTAAAATTGCTGTTCACAGCAAATGCAGCCACTGTCCAGCACGGTGTATGCTCTTACATAGCATACACCGTATTCTCTAGCCTTCTCTAGAAGGCTAGAGACTTCTTAATGTCTCTAGCCTTCCTTTTTAGTCACTGTAACACCTAACACTCCTATGCAAAGATTAACTTTCTGAAAGTTGGTATTCATGTACACTCACCGTCCTACACATAAGAGTGCTTGGGCCTAGCAACTAACCACTAGGGATGGGCCCGGTGTTCGATTCAAACCCATGTTCGAATCGAACATTGGCCGTTCGTCCGCTCGTCGAGGGCAGAACTCTGAGGGGCGTTTGCATCAAATTTGTGTGATGCGAACGGTCCACAATGCACTGCGCCAGTCGCAGTGCATTGCTGGCTGATGATTGGCCAAGCATGCACTGTGACCCCGCATGCTTGGCCAATCATAGAGCCAGCGGCGAGGAGAGCAATAATTGGCCACAGGCAGGATGCCTGTGGCCAATTATAGCTCAGGGGGTTTAGTACATGCCCCACACTATATAAGGACGCCGCGCCGGCGGCCTCGTGTAGTGTGTTCCGGCTTGAGGAACAGTGACAGTGTACTGTACATGTACACACTATATGTGAATCATTTCTGTGTAGGGAAAGTGTAGGGAAAGAGGAAAAATAGGCAGGGATAGTGTATTCTTATCAGCCTTTGCTTGTGGGGAAAGTGTAGGGATAGAGGAAAAATAGGCAGGGATAGTGTGTTCTTCTCAGTGCTGTTCTCTACCAATCCAGCCATCTGCAGGAGTTAGTGTGTGTGTGTGCTGTGTGAGTATAGCACAGCAGTAGCACACTAAACCACCCTACACTGTATCTGCCCTGTTGTCACCTAAGACAGCCATCTGCAGGAGTTAGTGTGTTTTGTGTGCCTCCAGCACAGCACAGTATACACCAACAGTCCATACATACATACATACGGTATATACCTACAGTCCCTGTCTTGTTTGCACCGCCTGTATACTGCTGAGTATATAGGGTTTTAGGTATAGGGTTTTATTTTGGGTGCAGGGTTCCCCTTAATATCCATACAAGACCCAAAGGGGCTGGTAATGGGCTGGGGTAGGGGGGGATGGGGTAGCCATGCCATTTTTCTCAAAGATTTTCATCCATATTGCCTGGACAAGACAGGACATTAAAGCCGCAAGCAGTTTTAAATGGCTTCTTTTTTTCCTTTACAAATGTCATTTTGTGCAGGGACAGTTCTAAACACGGGAAACACATGTCACTTCACAGGCATACTTTAGACACCCCCCAGGTACCATATTTAAAGGAATATTTAACTTTTTTTTTTTCACTTTATGCATCATTAAAATCACTGCTCCAGAAAAAACGTCAGTTTTTAAAACTTCTTTTTGCATTGATACATGTCGCCTGGGGCAGGACCCGGGTCCCCAAACCTTTTTTATAACAATAACATGCATATTGGCCGTTATAATTAGCACTTTAGATTTCAAACATTCGCGTCCATTGTAACTAATAGGGTTCTAACGTTCGTGCAAACTTTCGGTCCGTTCGCAGGTTCTGGTGCGAACCGAACCCGGGGGTGTTCGGCTCATCCCTACTTACCACTAAAGCTTCCAGCACTTAAATGTGAGAGGTGGGAGTATTGCAAATGAGCCTTATACCTTGAAATTCACATTGTCAAAGAAGAAATATTTTTGACTTCAGATAGTTATAATTTTTTGTAATTAAAATAGTAGGCTGGTACAGGTACATCAAGGACATACTCATCATCTGGCAAGGTACAAAAGGTGGAGGAATTTATAGAGAAGTTGTATATAAACACTTCTAACTTGAATTTGAATTGCGAAATGATGGGACCTTGAGTTCTAGATTATATAGATAACCTACATGTACTAATAATCTTTTACATGCAGATAGCTTCCACCTGGAATCTTTAAAGAGAGGAATACCAGGCAGGCCAATATTTTAAATCCCATAGAAATTGTACACGTCTTGAAGACTTTTAAAGGGAGGCAGGGAAGAGTTCCAATTGATTTGGGAACTACAACCATACCTTCCAGGAGTGAATGACAATTTAAGTTCTAGTCCGTTTTTGAACATTTTTAGTGTTTAACTTAATTGATTTTTTTACTGATGTATTTTAAACCATGTTCCCTAGGGACTATTATCTCATGATTAAACAATTATGGTCTATTGAAGGATGATATTGAAGGCGATGGATCAAACAGGGAAAAGGTATGCATTTATAAAGTGCTTTATGACTATTTATTGACTGAGCTGGTTGGATTTGGTTATCTTTTTGTATACCTTCTCTGTTGAGGACACAGGTAGTTGTGTCGTGTATTACTTTGCTTGAATTTCTTGAATTGTGTGCTCTCCCAGAGGTTATGTGGACTGGGAGTCCCCCAGACCATTTGTGCATGCACCGCAACATCATAGATTACGATGGCGTGATGTGTTCAGACATGGGGAAGGAGACGCATGGAAGTCTAAGATTGACAGTGTGCCCCTTGGCGTGAGAAGTCTGCCATAAGAGGGGACCTACCAGGACCTACGGGGTGATCTCTGACATAGCCATGTGTGGCTGGCAAAACTGCTTAACACCTGTTTTGGCACCCACCTTATGCTCCTTCAAAAAGGATCTCCAAGATGAGAATATCTCCCAGTTCACTATGCTGATTTGAACACTACAGTAGTAGTAGCAGTATACTGCCTGTTCCAGATCTTGAACTTGATTATGATCCTGCACCTATTTGCCTGGTTGCTGCTGAACTTAGCTTGTGACCTGACTCCATAATGCCACTGGAAGGACTCCTGGTTTTCAAATGCTCTCGTTCACTGTTCCAGATTCCCAGCACCTGAGCCCTTCCACTGTGCTAGCTGTCCCTGTCTTCACTACCAGGGGTGCTTGGACTAGAATTGCACAAGAGGCCACCCTCATCATCTTGGGCTCCACAGTCAGATATATGACACTACCACTCATATATTTGGGTACCATCGGCGTTGTGTCACCAGTGGTGTCAACATAATGCTGTTAAATCTCAGAAAGCACTTGCTGTATACTATCTGTGCTCTATCAGTGCCATTATTCAGTCAATATTGGCCTTTTTGTTGCCATTGAATTATTTTATGGGAGGACCTCTACAGGCCACTAAAAAGGCTACCTCAACGTCAACTAAAAAACTTAATTCTGGCCTTGCGACAACTATGGAGGCATCTGACTGCCCCACTTAATTATTACATGATGATTTTTAGTCATTGCCCAGTGTTTTTTGTTGGACATGATATTATGTCATTTTAGAGAAAGGTGTTCTCTCAGCACTATTGAGACAATATAGTTTATGTTTATCACTATTCATTATGCTTTACAGTATTATGACGTATTGTAGACGTGGTTTTGACTCTACTGGTTTTCTTCATACAAGCACTTTTGTTCACTGCACATCAGGACAGTTATCTTATTGTCCAGGGAGTTTGGGCTGATAGTACTGTTGAGAACAGCATATGGGAGAGCTCTTCTAGGAGGGAAAAGGAGGGAGGGGGATTTTTGGGATGTTGATTGAACCTGTTATACGTTTGGTATTTTTATTTATTTTTGGGCAATTAATGGTCAGTAGATAGGGACATGATTAATTAACGATTTTTTAAAATTTCTCTTAGGATATTAATTGTTATTGCTATAATATAACTGTCTGTTGAAGTCTAGCCTTGGTGTGTTTGTCTTGCTTGGCTCTTTGATATAAAAGCACTGAGGACTCAGGACTGGTGAGGGTTTTGTAGGCTTATAGTCTGGGTTTGTGCTTTTTTTGTAACATATTACATTTATGATTTTTGCGTACACACCTGGGACCATTCTGAATAACGCCAGTTGACAGAGTGGCAGTCCCCATGGCAAGGTTCTCGATGTGCAGGTTTAGGATAGCTGTTACAGTACTTCTCTTCTACTGGAGTAGTCAGGCCTCTTACAGAAGAATATTTTATGCAGCGTATATCTAAAGATCGATGTCCAGGTCCACATTGTGATGAACAATCACTTTTACTAATCACATACCACCTGTAAGCATAATCCATTAGACAGAGCCAAATAGATGTATATTTATATAACCACTATACAAAATTAGTTACATCTTCGTATCTGATAGATCATTGTATTTTCTGACTCTCTTATATATATATATATGCTTTATAGGTGAATATTTTTGCCAAAGGCTTATAATTCTGTTTAGCCAGTCACGTATACTAAGGATGTAACCTTCCAGCAGACTACCTTGGAATATGGAATATAAATTGGTCAAAGACCCATTTTGATATTTGCCCACTCAATAAAAGAGTCCTGGCTAGCATCTGGGGGGTTTAATCACACTTTGGAGTCAAGGGCCTATATACAGCCAGGGACTAGCATCCAGGATTCTTCCCAGGCACATAGCAATAGTGCTGATTAATACACTTTGGTCAACATAAGCAATTCACTTTAAAGGTAAAACAGAAAAAACATAACTGAAGAAGCAATACTGGGTAATAATAAGCTGAGCAGTAGCAGCCAAGGGCAAGCATAAGCTGTAAAATAATTCTAAATGATAAGTCTGTATGTTAACTGTACAGTCAGGGCAAAGAAAGACGCTTGCTTTGATGCCCTTTTCAGCAGCATCACATACACACCTTTCCTTTACTCTTTTTTTTATAATGTTTAGTTGCTGAAAACAAAGAAAATACTTTGTTAGGCTTACCTGTAGGTACAAGTTGTAATTGAGGGTATACAACCCCTTTAACTTTTTCTCTCTCCCTTCACTGTTCGTTTTGACTGCTTTTATGGATTTACTGTTCTAATAAATATTGCTTAGCTCATTGACATTAAACAGGACCACTCAACATTTCAGGGTATAATGTAATTACTATGCAAGACACTATTTAAATTTCAGTTTTATTGTACTTTGATAATGTATGCAAGCACAACTAATGAAGGTTTATTGGAGAAGATAAGTAGGGAGTATACAGGCATCCTATATGTATATTTACCTTAACTGACAGTCTGTATTACATGGCTCAGTTATGGATTCTGGACGAGGTAAATTCTCACACCTCTGCTCAGAAACAACAGCGCGGTCATTTCTACGTAGGCAAGTCACCTTTCTCTTGCGGACACCTAAAAGTTAAATATGATAAATTAAATACTTATGACAGTAAATGTATGATTACAGTTTGTAGTAACATTAAAGGGATTTTGACTTTTTGCGTGATTTCACCTGCTCTGCAATTCCCAGGAATCTTCCTGGAAGGATGGTGACATCATGTCCATCAATGCGGAAGAAAGGGGTAAGGTATATACAAATGCTTATTTTTTTATTTTCAGGTACCTTTAGCACATAGTAAGAGTTAGTAATGTTTACAGGGGGAGGGCCAGACATAAGCAGATCTTGCAATTTACTGCAAAATTTTTGCTGTAAAACACAAAATATCTGTTGCTGTAACTTTTGGGGATAGAGGGAGGGGGCAGCCATGGATATCAGTATGCTCTTTCCTCTATAACTGGTAAGTTTAGTGGCACATACCATCCATTGTGGACCAATCATTTTTCAGATCGTTACTTGGTCCCCAGGTCTGGGCACAATTTGGGATTAAGATGTTTTGGAACATTATGCCTACAGGTACCATGCTGTCCTTTCGGGATCTTTCTTCTAAATTTAGTCTACCCAGGTGGATGTATTTTTGCTACCTTCAACTTTGACATGCAGCTTGGTCACAATTCCTGCACCATTCCAGACTCGAGGTAGATCTTACAGAGGGCCTTCTTTCCCGGGACTCCCTCTTTCTCCCTTTATTTAAGGAGAAGTATGGCCAATGCTTGTTTTTTTTTTTTTTTTTTTTTATTGTTTATTTATAAAAATTTAGTAAAGTAAAAGCAAACATTTCCAACATTAAAGATCATATCATAGTAGAGGAGTTACATTACAATCATTACAGAATGGGGATTGTTGGGGATAATTAGAGTTTTGAGAGCATCTATATAAGAACAGAAAATGTAAAGATAAAGTATTAACGATGATACATCATGCTGCTTCCAGTTAAACTCGTGGTATAGACACTTAGAAACAAAACGATTAATGACCCTTTCGCAGAGATCAGCAGATTCAGCAATGGTACTTTTTTATCATGGTGAGACAGAGTGTGTCTCTGAGTTATATACTGACGAATCCCATTTCCCCCAGATAACGTCAAACCTGGGTTGAGTGTCATCTATAACAGCCGTAAGGTGTTCCATCCTGCAAATTTCTGCAATGGCCAATAGGAATTCTGCAAAAGTAGGAGGAGTGGTTGTTAACCAACATTGCGGTATAACCCGTTTGGCCGCTAACAAGATAAATGCCATCAATTTGGTTAGAGGTTTGGTGATTTTTGGAAGAAGTAGGCCCAGTAGGAGGTGAATGGGTTGGAGGGGAATGGGAATTTCCAAAACCTTTTCTAGGAGGCCATGTACTTGTGACCAGAAAGGAGCAATTAAAGAGCAATCCCAGAATATGTGGTAATGTGTGCCCAGAGAGGAACCGCATCTCCAGCACTGACTATGGGGTGACAATTTGCAGGCTGCTAAGAATTCCGGTGTTCTGTACCAGAACATAAGTATTTTATAGGCGGTTTCTCTCTGAGCAACACATCTGGAGACCTTGGAAGTGGCGTCCCAAATCTTTCCCCATTCACCAAGAGAAATAGGCCTACGTAGAATCTGGGACCATCTACTCATATATGAGTGATTATGTTCGGTGATGGGTGAGGCTTTGTGGTGTATTTTGTATATAGTGGAGATCTGGTGGAGTTCATGGGGGCCTGTGGAACAGAGCATTTCAAATTCGGTAGTTATGTCCAGGGTTGTTTGTGGGGTTCTAGTAGTAAAAAAAATGTTTAATCTGTAGGAAAGAGTAAAAATGCGTCTTTGGGATCTTATGTTTAGCTTGTAGATCAGAGAAGGAAAGTAGTTTGCGTGTCACTGGGTGTACTAGGTGTCTTAGCTGGAATATGCCTGCTTGGGTCCACGGCAGCATAGAGTCATAAGATAGGCTATCAGGATTTCTGGGTTAAAGAGGATGTTTACTAAGGGTGAGCACAGGGAGGATAAGGAGTATTTACTGGAACAACATTTCCATATTAAAAGAGTAAATATCAGTGGGCTTAGACAAATCTTACGCAGTTGGGGGGTAAATTTGTCAGAGGAAGGCCACAGCATGCAGCATGGATGAGCAGGGACCGTAATTCCCATCTCTATCTCTGACCATCTGTTCGGGGCGTACCGGGATGTCCAGGAAGTGATAGCTTTCAGATGGGTAGCATAAAAGTATTTTATTAAATCGGATGCCCCTAGTCCCCCACACGAATGGGGGGGGGGGCAGGAGAACTGAGCTGGCTATCCTGTGGGAGGCATTGTTCCATATAAAGTTCAAAAAATGTCTGTGAAGCATTTTAAGTTGGGCCATTGGGATCAGTACTGGGAGAGTCTCAAAAAGATACAGCAATTTGGGGAGTATAGACATTTTAAGGACGTTGAACCTCCCAATGAGGGAGAGAGGGAGCTTCGTCTATGACTTTAGTAGTTTGTTAATTTCTGCAAAGAGGGTAGGAAAATGTACCTGGTAAAGTGTGGAATATGGGGGATATGTGGACACCAAAATATTTGAGTGAATGGGAGCACCAGCGATATTTATAATTGTGTTGTAAGGACATTAGTGTGTCAATTGGGACATTTATAGGAAGGGCTTCAGTTTTGGTCAGGTTGATTTTAAAGCCTGAAAGAGTGCCAAATGATTTAAGCGTTGCATGGAGTGATGGGAGTGAGATGTGCGGGTGTGTAACCAATAATACTATGTCATCCGCAAAAAGGGACAGTTTGTACTCCTGATGTCTCAACGACACCCCCCAAATATCCGGATGAGAACGAATGGCTGCGGCAAGAGGTTCAAGACTAAGGATAAAAAGCAAAGGTGACAGGGGACAACCCTGTCTGGTGCCGTTGCTAAGGGGGAATGACGTTGAGACATGGGAGGCCAACTGCACCTGAAAAAACATATCTTGTTAATGTGGCAAAAATAAATGACCAGTTTAAGCGATCAAATGCTTTCTGAGCATCTAAGCTCAGCACTATAGCAGGTCTGTTAGTTTTAGTCAAAAGGTCAATAAGGTCTATGGTACATGGGAGGCCAACTGCACCTGGGATGTGGGGGTCGAATACAATGCCTTTAAGGCTTGTATAAATGAGCCTGAAAAAACATATCTTGATAATGTGGCAAACATAAATGACCAGTTTAAGCGATGAAATGCTTTCTGAGCATCTAAGCTCAGCACTATAGCAGGTCTTTTAGTTTTGGTCAAAAGGTCAATAAGGTCTATGGTACGTCTAGTGTTATCTCCTGCATGTCTAGTGGGGACGAGCCCGACTTGGTCTTTATGTATTAGCGAGGGTAGTAGTAAGGAGAGTCTGTTTGCTAGTATTTTGGTGAAAATTTTATAATCAGAGTTTAGAAGAGCTACGGGGCGATAATTGTCGGGTAGCGATGAATCTTTTTCAGGTTTTGGAATGACTGTTATGAAAGCATGCAGGGATTGAGCATGGGGGGTCTTCCCACTCATCAGTGAAGCAAACAAAGCCTCCATGTGAGGTAATATAATTGGAAGGAAATTTTTGTAATAAGAGTAGGAAAGTCTGTCAGGGCCTGGAGATTTATGTGATGGGAGTTGATTAATGACCATAGTGATTTCCTCAGCAGTAATGTAAGCATTTAGTCCCGAACGATCGTCAGGAGACAGAGTAGGTAGGTTTAGGGAATCAACAAACTCGTCAAATTTACCTTGAGTGAATTGCGATTCTGGGTCTATGGATAGGCAGTTGTACAGTTTTTGGTAAAAAATCTCTGAATACCTTAGTCATAGCCCAAGGACAATAGGTGGGGTTGCCGTCGGGCTGGGTCAGAAAATCAGGCACGGAAGCATGGGGTCTTGGCTTCAGTTTGTTGACTAACATTCTATAAGGTTTGTTGGAAAACTCATAAAATTTCTGTTTAGACCATAGCATGGATTTGGTTATCCTGTCTAGATCCAAAGTTTTAATGCGATTTCATAAAGCTGTTACAGCGCGGAGACGATCCACTGTAGGGGATTTGAGTAGGCCCTTTTCCGCTCCAGATAGTTGAGCCAATATAGACGAGCATTGAAGGGCTCGATATTTTTTAAGGCGAGATCCAGAGGCGATACATTCACCCCTAAAGAAGGCCTTGTGGGCTTCCCATAGAGTGGAGATCTCTGACACCGAACCCTTATTAAGTTGAAAGAATTCAGTCAGTGTTTGTTGTAGATGTGCATGAATTGTAGGTGTGTTGAGGAGAGATTCGTTAAGATGCCAGTGATATTACATGGGTGTCGGTGCAGATAAGAGGAGATCTAGAGTTATGGGTGCATGGTCTGACCACGTAATGGGGTGTATGTTTGAATCAACCATGTATGTCAGTAGTGGTGCTGAGATAAAGAAATGGTCCAATCTTGTATATAGTTTATGGGGTGGGGAGAGAAATGTTTGGCAGTTGGGTGTTTCACCCTCCAAGTGTCAAGAAAGTTATGTGATCGGATCATTCTACAGAACGAAGAGGATGATTTTTGTACCTGGAGAGAAGGGGTGTTTTGAAACAGAGCAAATCCATCTTTGTATGGGGACATACAAATATTGAAATCCCCTCCGATAATCATAAAGGGTTGGGAAAAGGGTTGGATTTCTCAAAGAATTCCTCTAGGAACCCGAGTTGTCCTGAATTGGTTGCATAGATATTAGCGAGGGTGAAAGAAGTATTTTCATGATCACAGTTCAGGAGAACATACCGGCCTTGGGGATCTAAATAAGAGTATTTTACCCGTATGGCAGAGGAGCCTTTGAAGAGAATAGCCACACCAGCTTTTCCAGATGGGTCGGAGGCTACAAAGGCGGTGGGGAAATATTTGGATGCCAAATTAAACAAGCCCTCTGGCTTGAAATGTGTCTCTTGAACCATGATCACGTCTGCATTGGAGGATCTAAATTCCTTTAACGCCAACCAATGTTTACGAATAGAACCTAGGCCCTTAACGTTACATGAAAACAAACTAACAGCCATAACTGAACATTGTGGACAAAGCACGCATTACATTCATAAACCATACATTTTGTATGTACCATGATGTAGAGAACTTGTGGAATATAACTATACATTTAAGCAAAAAAATTTGAAATGAGAGAGTGGAAACACAACTGTGTTTCTTGAATGGATCAAAAAGGGATCCAGAGAACAATAATAAAAATAATAAAAAACAAAAAACACAAAAAACAAAAAAAATGTGATTGTATATGTTAGACAGAAGTGATAATTGGATTAGACATGGGATCAAAAAGGATCCATGTTGAAAAACAAAAAATGTAAACCATGTAGGTAGGAGACCTGAGGGGGATGGGCTCCTCAGGAGACCATGGTCACAATTCAGGACCATGTTGAGGGGACATGACAGTCCGCAAGATCCAACTCATCGGCCTCAGTCCAATCCAAACAGCAAACGTGAGAGGCAATTAGGGAACTTCTCCCATTAATTGTTCCAGGGATGGAGCCCTTAAGAAAGAAGGCATAACAGGGATGATAAGTTAGACTCTGAGCCCAGAGTCTTTAAACACAGAGGTGGAGTTCAGAACTTCTGTGCAGGAATAAGCCATGGGGGCAATTGAAAAGCCATTCTCAGGTGGGGCCTTTAGACATTGTATTCCTTTGAGGGGTGAAGGAGGTTTTCAGAGATCTGTGACAAACTGGGGTCCAGATCTTCCCAGGAGTGGAGAGTGGTTTGGTTGGCGGGGAGACCCAGGTTCTTAATGAAAGATTCACATTCTTGGCGGTCTCTCATGGAGTGTTGTGATCCGTCTTTAGTCACTGATAGGCGGAATGGGAAGCCCCAGCGGTATGGAATTTGGTGGTGTTGCAAATGAGTTGTAACAGGGCGCAGGGTTCGTCGTTTGGCCAGTGTAATGGGAGACAGGTCACTGAAGATTTGAATTTTTGCACCTTTAAATTCAACTCTTGATCTGTTGCAAGTAGCAATGGTTAAGGCTTCTTTGCTTAGATTATACATAAAAACGAAGTATAGAGAAAGCACATATGGAGGTTATTGGATGACAAGCCCAAAGCTCGAGATCTTCCCAGGAGTGGAGAGTGGTTTGGTTGGCGGGGAGACCCAGGTTCTTAATGAAAGATTCACATTCTTGGAGGTCTCTCATGGAGTGTTGTGATCCGTCTTTGGTCACTGATAGGCGGAATGGGAAGCCCCAGCGGTATGGAATTTGGTGGTGTTGCAAATGAGTTGTAAAAGGGCGCAGGGTGCGTCGTTTGGCCAGTGTGATGGGAGACAGGTCACTGAAGATTTGAATTTTTGCACCTTTAAATTCAACTCTTGATCTGTTGCGAGTAGCAATGGTTAAGGCTTCTTTGCTTAGATTATACATAAAAACGAAGTATAGAGAAAGCACATATGGAAGTTATTGGATGACAAGCCCAAAGCTCGAGATCTATTAGAGCCTTATTCACCCTATGCATTGAACATGTATCTATAAGGGAAAAAAATTGTTTTTCATCCGATACATCAAATTAAAAAAATAATTACTAAATTGTAAAGATTACTTTAGAATATACAGTAATAATAAATACTTTTTGACCAATAAATTTTAATACTATAGAATAAACTGGGTAGTTAAATATTTAAGACCTACAGGGAATTATATATAGAATAATTAAGTATTGGTCACTAACAAAGTTAGTTTAAAGAACATGAGTACAGGAAAGAGGGGAAAAGAAAAGAGGGGGGGGGGAGGGGACATGAGGGAATCGAATCTAGGGATATTTTAATTGCACTGGGAGGTTAAATTGTTGTGAAAAGTGAAATAAGGTCTTGTTAACAATCTAGATTTATAGCTCCTCTACAGAAAAGATTTGTACGATTGTGATTGTTTAAACCTGGGGCATGAATGGCATCTAATCTTTCTATCCACTTAGCTTCTTTTTGTAATATTAATCTATCCCAGTGTCCCCCGCGTGGATCTTTTGGAACAACTGCTAGAATGCTAAAGGAGACACAGGAAGTGTCGAAGCTGTGGTAGAGATCAATATGTCTGCTGACTGTGGTAAGCATTCTACCGTTAGAGGAAACGTATACGTGGACCTTGTGTTGCCACAGGCATCGGGCTGTCTTGCCCACGTAAAAGGCTCCACATACACAAGACATAAGGTAGATAACCCCCTGAGTGGTACAATCTGCTCTGAACTTTAGTGTAAAAGGGTTCCCTTGCGGAAGTGTGATGGTTGTGCCCTGGCATATCCAAGGGCAAAAATCGCAGTTACCACATTTGTATGTGCCATTACAACTTTCTCTACTCTGGGGTGTTGTGGAGTAGTGGCTGGATACCAGCCGATCTCGTATAGAGGTAGCACCTCTATAGGTGAGTTCAGGTCTCATACCTATGTGTTTTTTTACGGTGGGGTCTTGTTGTAATATATGCCAATGGTTGTTAATTATATCCCTGACCTCCTGGTGTTGGGATGAAAAACGTGTAATGATTCTGGATTTAGAATTGTTCTCGGAATCCTGATCTTTTTTGGTAGTACAGTACAGTAGTAGGTTTCGGGGCTGTTTTAACGCTTTGTTATATGCTTTACATAAAAGAGATTTACTGTAACCTCTAGCTCGTAACCGTAATTGAAGGGATTTTGCCTCAAAAATAAAGTCCTTTAGATAAGTACAATTTCTACGCAATCTTAGGTACTGTGCGTACGGAATGCTTCTGACTAGGGTGGCAGGATGGGCACTAGCTGCGTGTAATAGCGTATTTCCCGCAGTTTATTTACAAAAGAGGCTGGTAGCTAGGCAATTGGTTTCGTCTTTAAAGATCATTAGATCCAAAAATGTGATTTCATGTACATTTATATTTAGAGTAAATTTTAAGTTGAAGGCATTTGTGTTTAATGCCTCAATGAAAGCAGACAATGGCATGGGCGTCCCGGTCCAGATCAGAAAAATATTGTCTATATAGCACATCCAGGACATGACCTGGTCTGTATATAGTGAAAGTTCCTCAGCCGCAAAGACATGTCGTTCCCACCCCCCCAGGTACAGGTTTGCATAGGCTGGCGCAAAGCACGTGCCCATAGCAACCCCCTGTACCTGGAGGTAGTGGGACCCCTTGAAGCCGAAACAGTTATGAGACAGGACAAATTCCAAAAGAGTTAAGATAAATTCATTGTATTTCCATTTGGTATGGGGTTCTTCATATAGAAAGGTGCGAACCATCCCGACGCCCCACTCGTGACAATTTAAGAATATTCACAAGATAAATGGTGTTAATAGGCACTTGCATTATCCAGTCATGTGCAGATAAAATAGGTAAACAAAGATTTCCTTTTCACATGATTGGATAACTGAAGTAAATCTTTACACATTGTACTGTATTAACATCCTCAAATCATTTAGTAAACAAGCCCATCGGGTTAAGCACCTACCTTTTACATTCTTCCAAAAGACAAAAATATATTTAAAAAAGTAAAACCTCAGCAGTCACATTGCAACAGATTTCAGAAGTTCTATATCATTATATCATCACCTTACCGATATAGACCTTTATTTTCACGTCACCAATCAAATTATGAATTTATAAACATTTAAACTCTATGACATTGTATGACACGATTTAGGTATATCTTAATCATACAATATAATGATTTAATTTGTGCTTAAGAATGTTATAATTTGCAAAACAGAAATTTGCTTCAAAGTGTAGCTTGATATCAGTACCTTGGCATATTATACTGCAGGGTTGCCAAGGTCCATACCAATCCCAATAAAACTGGTTACTTTTATCTTCAATGGGAATATTAAATGTGTACCGTACATCAGGATTGTATAAATTTCCAACACATAGGATCTGAAAAACAAACATGAACCAGCAATATTTTATATCCTTAAAACAAGTATAGGTAACAAAATAGGAAAATCACTTGATTTTCTCCTGAAAGCTAATGTATACAGTCACAAATATAAATCAATCACGAGTCATAATAAGGCTTGGCTGCAGGCACCATAAAGTGCATCCATTTACCTTGAAGTGTGTTACCTTAAATATATTTTTTCTATGTGTGTGCTCACATATGTGTAGTGTTGGGTAAACATTCGTGCTGCGCAAAAGTTCGGCCCGAACATCACCCTTTCGTCGACCACCCAAATTTTCTGTGCGCTCGGCGGGATGTTAGCCCACCAAACGCACAGTAAATATGTTGTTAGGGAGTAGGGCTGGGAAGCCAGTCACCGCGTCTTTAACAACTAATGAGTCATCAGCTGTCAGTGGGCTTCCCCACTCACAGCCAAAAGAAAAAAAAATTGCCGGCAATACAAAATAAAAAAAAGGCAAAATGTTTTCTTTAAATGGAGTGCGGTCCCCACCAGACCCTTGTCTGAACACACAGCCTGGCAGGCTGGAAAGGGGGGACAAGCAAGCCACCCCCCGAACCATACCAGCCCATATGCCCTAAACATGGGGGGGTGGGTGCTTTGGGGCAGGGCCTCTTCCCAACAACCCTGGGCTGTGGTTGCGAGCGTTGTAATTGAGGATGGATCTACATTGGGGGACATTACATCTTTTTTAATAAAGGAATTGTCAAAAACCTGTCTACTGATTTTATTTATTTTTGACACTTTTTTAAAGGAAGGCTTCCTTTAAAAAAGGGGACTTCCATATTCTGATAAGCCTCCCGTCCGCAAACTCCACAATCACAGCCCAGGGTTGTCGGGAAGAGGCCCTTGTCCCCATCAACATTGGGACAAGGTGCTTTGGGGTGGGGAGGCAGAGCCCCCCCTGCTCCAAAGCACCCCCCCATCTTGAGGGCATGTGGCCTGGTATGGTTCAGGAGGGAGGGTGTGCTCGCTCACCCCCCCCCCCTTTCCTGGCCTGTCAGGCTGCTTGCTCGGATAAGGGCCTGGTGTGGATTTTGGGGGGACCCCAAACCATTTTTTTTATTGCCATTTGTCGGCAATAGCTTGCAGCTGCGAAGTACATTTAAATGCATTGTTTTTTCTTTAGCAATATCAGTTTTGCTACAGCAGGTTCTATACATGTTACACTGCACTATATTTAAAGGAATTTTTCATTTTTTTTGTTTCACTTTAAGCATCAAAAAAATCACTGCTCCTTTATAAACAATTGTTTTTTAAAAAACTTTTTTGCATTGATACATGTTCTCCAGGGCAGTACCCCAACCCCCATACCCTTTTTATGGCCAATGACTTGCATATAAGCCTTCAAAATAGGGACTTTTGATTTTTTAAATTCGGGTCCTATAGACTTCAATGGGGTTTGATGTTCGGGTCCAAACTTTTTGTGACGTTTGGCTGTTTTGGTGGGAACAAAACCAGGGGGGGGGGGGGGGGGGTTTCTCTCCATATGTGTATTTTCTAAATTATAGTCATAGTCATCATTTTCACGTAATTCTTCTATCTGAAGTAATTGGTTGATCCTGTCAGTCACCTTTCTTTCTTGTTATAACTGACCACACAAAGCAAAAAAGATGATCTGTGCTTGCATGATCAGTTTTCATACTTTTGCTGGCCATTCACACTGTGCAGATACACAGAATGCCTGTATTGGGTAGCATGCTATTCTCCTGCTAAAGCCCAGAGAGTAGTCCAGAACTTCTGGGCATACTTGGGCATACTTGTACACTGCTTCCTGAATACAGTATGCCGTGCCTACTAGCCAATTTCAAGATCTGAGCACTGTAACATGGAATGTCCTAAGCCTTTGCAAATACTGACAGCCACATCGCTGGTTTGAATGGCACTTTTAGGAATCATTAGCAGCAGATGGAGGGAGTTAGGCAGTGCAGTTAAGGCAAGGCAAAGTAAATGCAGGCACCTCATTTTGTGTTCTATTCAGCCTTAGCGATTATTTTGACTTTTGACTGGCAAAAGAGGAGGGGGGGGTGGCAAATACTGTAAATGGATTAAGGTAAAAATGCTTATTCTTTAGAAGTATATTATTTTAATATCAAAAAGACTGTGTGAATGAAGCGGTCTCAAGGTGGGATATTGACCTCCAAATCTAATGGTGCTATTTTTCTTATAAATTTTCTCTTCATTCATATGCTGTTTTATTTATATAGAGTTTGGTAAGCAGTCTTTATAAATGCTGATGTCTTTAGATATGAATTCTGGATCCCGTTTGGTAATCTAGTTCAGTGATTATCTTTATCTTTGTCTTGCCTACCTTGGTGGGTAGGATATAGGGGATCCGTCCATACTTTGCTATGGCTAAAGCCAGTATTGGCTGAAATGCATTATCATCTGTATGATTTTTATCCTATACTCACTATGGAGAAATATACTTGCATTGTTGAAACTTCAAAAGTGCTGGTGTTTTGTTGATAGTTAATTTGTAAATGTGTTGTCATGCTCTTTCTGCAGATGGCACTGTTTCATCTCTGAATATATGATGAACTGAGCATGCAATCTGAACTGTTCCCAGTAACATAGCAAAGCTAAATCAGAGGAGGGCACAGAAGAGTCTTAATAATGTAAAAGTGAGCATTTTATGGTGTCTGCTCTTAAACAGGACATTCATTTTTGCAAAGATTAACGTTTAGTAAGCTTCATATTAAATTCTTTTTAGAATGCCGTAAAGTGTAACTATTGGAGAATTAAACATTACATACATAATGCTGCCATGAGCAGCATTAAAACACAGTCTCTCTTATAACATACTTTTATTATCTGTTCATAATGCCAGTACATCCTTTTTTATTTCACACTGTTTAACAGGGTGACAATACTGTTTATTCTGCAGTAAAAGTTTGCATCATCAAGGGTAGTCTTAAGCCGCCCATAGATGGTGCAACAAGTAGTTGCAGGAAAGAAAATAGCTTGCTTTCCCCATCAACACAGTCATTGCTAGAGGTTATAGCTATTGCCAATAATCGCATGAAAAATAAGACATGCTGGTCACCCTGCCCATACATGGTTTAAATCTTGGCCAGTCCCTGCTGAACCAGCCAAGATTCAAACGTTTATGTCCAGCTTTCTTTTGCACTGTACTTTTGTTGTCCCTTGTTCTTTTTTTTTTCTTTTTTATTAATCAGCTGCACCAAAGCCCTTAAAAGCTACAAACCATTATCCAGAGATCTTTAGTGTTCAGCTTAAAAATGGCAGCTTTATACTGTATATAAGTGCCACAGCCCCTTTTATTCTTATGGAATTCCATACTCATGGAGGCCTCAGATGCTTTCTTGGAATACCGCTCACCCATAAAAATGAATAGGGCTGCAGAGGAAAGATTGTAGAGCTCCAAGTAGGGCTGCACAGCAGAGATGATGGTAATTATAACACCTAATGAGGAGCATTTAAGGGTTGGGACAACTAATTAAATAACAAAAAAAGGTCAAAACATGTATATTTGTCTTTTAAATAAGAGACAAACAAATTACAACCCAGCTCCAGTTAGCACTTTTTAATCAGTTATTGCAACTGTTTTTTTTTTCTACTTTTGGGGAAAAAGTTCAAACCATATGGATAAAAATTGTTCTAAGCACCTCCCTCAGTGTTTGTTTTTTCCCAAATGCCACTTTTTCCAAACAATTGGTTGTTAAAGAAAGTGGAAACGAACGAACATAATGGCAAGATCAACAGCCAATACAGTAATGTTACACGGCGATGAATAAGGATCAATGACTTTAACAATGAGATAAAAAGGAAAAGCCACATGATTATTTAGTATAATAATATTTAATGAGTTACCTGAAGAATTAAATCCTCCTCCAGACGGTCTGTACAGTTTATTCTTTCTACAACATTGTCGGAACCACTATATTCCAAAACAGCACCCCGGGCATTTATTTCCCTTTTAAATCTGCTTACAACAAAATTGCCATTGAGGATAAAATTCCCCTGACTGTCAGATAAAGCTGAAATAAACATATATGAATGACAATATTAGAAAAATATACCATATCTGTTACATAATAGTCTTGTTATAACATAATGTGCTGTCCCTTACCACAAAGTGAAAATTCATATACCTTTGCCTTTCTTAGCTTACAATACAGTGGTTCCACTACTAGCTATACTATTACCTGTTCTATATAAGCACTGCACTTCCCCAGTCGTCATGTCGGAAGTGACGAAACATGTTAGGTGCGTGGCTACATGGCAACTGAATCTTGATGCTGAAAGTGCGATCTGTGAGTGTGAGCGAAGAGGGGTTGGAGATGTAGCACGCAGGCACCAGGCATGTAACTAATATATACCAAAGGCGATTTGTTTTTAATTGTGATGTAAGTGCATTACTTTTTCTTATTAAAACTGTTACCCAAGAGGTTTTACACTATTGGAGGCTTTGTGTTGATTTTATCTCTACATGTGAAGAGAGCTGTCATCTATTTTGAATCTGAGGAGATCTGGGTGGAGATTGGGTTGATCATCTGCATAAAGCATAAAGTGATTAAATCACACATGCGATTGAAATCTACAATCTGGTGAGCCTCATTCTATAAGGGTGTGGATTGGCACTTGTGTAGTTTGGTGAAGGATCTACGGTGTTCAAAAAAAATAAAAAATCCACTTTTATGAACAGTTGAACTACTTTCGCAATTGATCTTTTGTTATTTGAATTTATTTATGATGGACACTTTTTTTGATTTCTATCATGGACACTTTCGAATAATTTTTATTGTTTTTTGCGCTACTGTGATTGTGTAGACTGACACTACATTGTTTTTCACCTTTTGTTTATTTATACTATTACCTGATTGAATAAGAACCTTCACAGAACCTTCAGTGAACTATTCATAGGAAACTTTTAACCCAAGTATGTTTGCTTTAACCACTTGCCGACCGCGCACGACGATATACGTCGGCAGAATGGCACGTACAGGCAGGAGGGCGTATATATAAGTCCCTTCTTTAGCCTGTCCGGTCGGGACCCCCGTAAGTCCGGTCGCGGTCCCCGCGGACTCGATCGCCGCGGGGACACCCGCGATCGTCTCACGGGAAGGCTGAACGGGGAGATGCCGAGATAAACAGCATCTCCCCGTTCTGCCTGGCAACTAGTGACGCCGATCTCTGCTCCCTGTGATTGGAGCAGAGATCAGCATTCACTAGCATTTAAATAGCATTAATTGCTGTATAAATGACAATGGTCCCAAAAATGTGTCAAAAATGTCCGATGTGTCCGCCATAATGTCGCAGCCACAAAAAAAAAATCGCAGATCGCCGCCATTACTAATAAAAAAAAAATTATTAATAAAAATGCTATAAAACTATCCCCTATCTTGTAAACGCTATAACTTCTGCGCAAACCGATCAATAATCGCTTATTGCGATTTTTTTTACCAAAAATATTTAGAAGAATACGTATCGGCCTAAACTGAGGAAAAAAAATGTTTTTTTTATATATTTTTTGGGGATATTTATTATAGCAAAAAGTAAAAAATAATGCATTTTTTTCAAAATTGTCGCTCTATTTTTGTTTATAGCGCAAAAAATAAAAACCGCAGGGGCGATCAAATACCACCAAAAGAAAGCTCTATTTGTGGGAAAAAAAGGACGTAAATTTTGTTTGGGAGCCACGTCGCACGACCGCGCAATTGTCAGTTAAAGCGACGTAGTGCCGAATCGCAAAAAGGGGCCTGGTCCTTTGGCTGCAAATTGGTCCGGTCTGAAAGTGGTTAAGAAAATAAGAAAATGCATATTCAAATTTGGCTAATAAAAGCATGAATCTTTCATTATCTTAGCTTTCTCCCTAGCAAAGCAGTACTCAAGATTGCAAAAGGGAGGATCAGTACTCTGGGCCAATCATTATGCTATTGCTTTGTTCAGTGCTGTCAGTCTAAAGCCCCATACACACGCTCGGATTATCCGAGGACCAGGTCCGTCGGATCATGTCCGTCATACTTTGTCCGATGTTGGTTTTGCGTACACACGGTCGGACAAAGTTGTCGGAAAATCCGATCATTCTGAACGTGGTGACGTTTGTTGCCTACGACGGGACTACGTAGAGGCTAGTAGCCAATAGCTTTGGTCTTGTAATGTGATCTGAGCATGCGTAGCACTTTGTCCGTCGGACAACGGTACACACGATCGGATTTGGTGTGATCGGACCGTGTTGTCGGCAAATCTATCCAGCAGGAGATAGGACTTTGTCCGTCGGACAATCCGACGTACACTGTCCGATGGTGCATACACACGGTCTGATTTTTCAACAACATTGTCCGATCGGACAGAATCCATGCAAAAATCCGACCGTGTGTATGGGGCTTAACACTGTGAACATACTAAAAGGATATAAGGATACAATAATCTCATTAATGTGTTGCTGGTCTTTCACTCTTCACTTGACAGACTGGGAGCAAAAAAGAAAGCAAAACTTCAGCAGCTATTTTTCTATATTCTACCTTGAGATGGGTACGTTATATTACCATCATTTTAGCAAAAGAATGATGTGGCATGGGCCCAAGGAGAATGTATGAAACTCAGTGGCAGCTGGTGGGTTTTTCTTTTGGGGGGGCGGCAATCAAGCACGTCCCCCCACCCGGGCGGCCCTCGGAGCAGCACTGACACCACCCACCCCCCTCCAGGAGGCTAGCACTCGGCAATGACACCAAAACCTCCCCTCCGGGAGGGGCCGGAGGCTCAGCAATGACACCAACCCCCCCCCTCCAGAAGGCCAGGGCGGTGAAGCACCTACTCGATCTAGAGCTGGCAGGCTGTGGTGTCCTCTCCTCCTCTCCTGGGTGCGGGCAGCGGCTCCAGTGTCCATTCCTCCAGCGGCTTCCTCCGCCGTTTGTCTCCTCTCTGTTTCTCTGTCCTAAGCACTAGGCATCCAATAGGATCGCATGATACTTTGGTCAATCGGGAAACAGATTTCACGACTTTAGTGTGAAAATAGCGAAAATGAATTTGCAATCATCACACAACACGGTGGGATCGGGATGCACTGCTCTTTGCCCTGAGCCCACCCTTTTTTGAAGCCTATTAGAGCCTCTGGCTATAAACAGGTGCTTAAAAAAACACTCCCCCCCACTGGAATCCATAGTCCAGTGCCCTGATATGTATATCAGGGGGCCGGACAGATTGGATGGGGGGGTGGTGCCCATGCACCGTATATAGAAACTATGATGAAACTATAAAGTTAAGGGCATGAGCTCCTAACATGTTTGCCTGGTGCTAAAGACAATAGGCAAATGATTGACTATTACAAGAACTTACACATTTAAAAAGTGACCAGATGTTTGAAAGTATTTTTTTTGTAACGTTTTGACTGAAATGTAAATTTCATATTATACTGGAATACTTTATCATATGTCAATGCATTACATGCACAGCTTTGTAGACTCTCCCTCCCCAACAGAGGTCCACAAACTATGACCTTCAGGCCAGTTAAAGTGATTGTAAATGTTCTTTTTTTTTCTTCAAAACAACAATATGTCATACTTACCTGTCATACTTACCCCGATCATTCTCTTCTCAGGTCCCCTCCCTCTGCCAAGTGCTCCCATAGCAATTTGCCTGCTATGGGGGCTGCTGTGGTATGGGCTGTGGGTCAGGGTTGCAACAAAAAGCCAGTGGTGAATGTGCCCCTGAAGTGGCAGTTCAGGGGTGCCGTATATTCACTGTGATGGAGGTCACTTTGAGTTATGGCACCATGGTCACTTCACCACAACACATGTTTTTCGCACCTGCCTCTAAGGCTACTTTCACACTGGAGCGGTGGGGGCGCTGGCGGTAAAGCGGCGCTATATTTAGCGCCGCTTTACTGGCGTTTTAGCAGCGCATTTTGGCCGCTAGCGGGGTGGTTTTACCCCCCGCGAGCGGCCGAAAAAGGGTCAATACCGCCCGCAAACCGCCGCAGCGGCGTTTTGCGGGCGGGTTCGGAGCGCTGCCCCATTGTTTCCAATGGGAACGGGCGCTATAGGAGCGGTAAATATACCGCTCCTATAGCGAGCCAAAGATGCGGCTTGCAGGACATTTTCCAGCGTCCTGCAAGCGCACCGCTTCAGTGTGAAAGCCCTCGGGCTTTCACACTGAAGACACAGCAACAGCTGTTTCGGGTCGGTTTGCAGGCGCTATTTTTAGCGCAATAGCGCCTGCAAACCGCCCCAGTGTGAAAGGGGCCTAAGGCTGAGCCTTTTGGCTAGGACCAGGGGAAATTTTTATTCCTGGCCGGAGGGCTGGCCATTGTATTGCACAATGGTCACTTTCACTCACTCTCCCACTTCCTTCTCCCCACTTTCTTTTTATTTATCCCTTTGTTTGTCACTTTTTTGTATTTTTTTGTTTGGTGTATCACGTTTGTCACTGTGTGATTAGTAGGGTGTAGGTCCTCGGGCCTGCCCTGAACGTCTTGGGATGGAGGTGGACATGGCCTTCTGGCTTAGTTCACCTTCTCTCATGGGGTCTCCCTTCGGGGGAGTCCCACCAAGTACTTGGGTGGGTCTGTTTCGGCAGACCCTCCAGAGAAAGGGGTCCATCTGGTTTCGGCCAGATGGACCAAGTGAAGTACCTCAGTCCCCGTCTGGAGCCTAACGCCCCGGGGGATCAGGGTAAGGTCCTTCCTAGTGGAGGACAGTGTTACACCCATTGCACGTTTTGTGTATCACTCTTTATGTGTGTGCACTTTTTTTGGCACTGGGTAGAGTTTTTGGGTGTGTTTCACACGCCACTAGCTTTTCAAAAAAAAGGGGGGGCACTCGTGCAGACTCACTCCACAGACTCCACACCCTGCTCCCTCATTATTGGCCGTGAGTAACAGCAGCATGAGCCAATAGTGCCCAGTGCTGTCTCTAAGCCAATGAGAAGGGAGAGGGCAGACAGAATCTCTGCTCTCATGCATATCCCTGGATTAAGATAATGCTCAGGTAAGTATAAGGGAGGGCTGGGGGGAAACTGCATGCAAAAGAGTTTTTACCCTAATGCATAGAATGCATTAAGGTAAAAAACCTTCTGCCTTTAGAACCACTTCAAGTACTGTCGGTTGCCATAAACCGGTCCCTGCAATGAAATGATACTACATGCAGCCAGGATGCATCTGAATGCAAAGTGGCAGCAGGTGCCCTGCATACATTATCATAGTTACTATTGGGCAGAATGATCTAAGTAAGCGCTACCAATGCTGGGGAGCCATTTCTCCTACCAACAACAATAATGGGGCACCATTCCTTCCATTGAACAGCAATTATGGGGTACTATTACTCTCACTAACACAAATAATGGGGTGCTATTCCTCTCACTGACCTCTGACAACAGTGACATGACATATCCAACTGACCCCAGGTATTAATTACTCCCTCTGACCACTGACACATTGGCATTTATTATTCCCACTAACCACCAAAACAGGAGCATTTATTGCTCCCACTCATCACTAACACTGGTGCATTTATTACACCTAATTTTGTCTAAATGAAAAATAGAACTCAAATCTGTGCTAATTTAAAGCTAAATAAACACAAAAATATAACAGCAGCTTTCAGAAAGATTATTACATAGAGTCTGGTAATATATATATATATATAGACATTAATTACTCCTACTAACCAGTGATGCACGGGTAGTTATTATTCCCACTGACCTTTAAAACTGAGGCCTCTTTTTTAATCCTACTGACCACAGTTCAGCCCCCCAAGCAGTCTGAAGATCAATTCAATGGCCCTTTGTATAATAAGTCTGAAGACCCCTGCTCTAAAGGTTATTTGAATAACACTTGACCAACTTAGCCCCCCCCCCCCCCCCCCATCAACGAATGGTGATATAAATGTTGTGCTTACTTATAATTACCTAAGTAATTGTCATCATCAGGTCTTCCTGAATAACTATGTTGATGCACATCAATACTTGTTGCCCCAGCTGGAATTTTAACAATGGTATTATATCCTGAAAAAATAAAAATAGTTTCAATTTTCTGTTGGTGATATGAGCTGAAGATAGCTGAAGGGATAATTGTCTTTTTTTTTTTGCAAACTATTACTACTTACTGACAAAAATAAAATTTTTACCTAAGGAGTAAAATGCGCCACTGTGTAAACCCTGGGATCAGTGACAACTAAAATTTGTTTTTATGCCATACGGAATGATCTTTAGTGTATCTGTTGTTGACAGCAAAGCGTTTAAATGTATGTTATCCAAAATAAGCTAACAATATTTTGAGTCACAAATTATAAATGCATGTACTATCAACACAAGCAAAGGCATAAAACCACATTCATAGTTTTAAATAGAAAATTTCCACATTTTTTGCAATCTCAAAGATAACACAATATTTATCCTTAAGTAGAAAAATCACTGTGCAAATAAAATTGCAAACATTATATTTGTAAAATTTACCACCAGATGGCAGCAGTCTCCAACAAAAAAAAAAATCTACAATGGCTGGCTAGAGTTTTATTTGGGGGGAAGGGGTTATAAATAGAGCACAATGTTTAACAAATACAGCTTTCAACGTTTAGTTCTGTTTGTAATTCATATATTATCCTTGTTAGTAGAAAGACAAACATGTCAGTTAAAAATCAATATTACTGGAAAAACTAATTTGAAGTGTACAATGTACCTTATTATGGCTCTTATTTAGATATTAGAGAGAAGGTATTAGAAAGAAATACACATTTTTCATATTTATTTAAGAGTAGGGAAGGGCTAGTATCTCTGCCTTTTTTTTTATTGCTGTCTGCGGGCCTGTTAGAGAGACTTACCTTCTCCACTTATTCTGTTGACCAGCAAGACAAAAAGTGATGGAAATTCTAAATGTTATGGTTGTCACTGGAACAGAAGGTGAGGGGAAGAGGGGAAGTCATCAAATGGGGACACTAGTTCCAGTCACAACACAATGAAGAACCGCAGCGCCAATCTAAGTGTAGCATATAGAGGGGGTCACAATTAATTGAAAAGTACTTGAAAATAAATTGTGACCACTCAGAGATCCCCGAAGAAGACAAGTGACGCAACGTGTTGGGTGGGCCAGTGATGTAATTTCCAGTGTCTACAATACCCAGAATTTGTAAAGAGGAGAGCCAGGTTATTTCTGGTTTAATGTTAAGATGTTTTAACTGTGTGTATACATTGTATTCTTAAAATAAAAAATGGAGGGTTTTAGCAATATTGCGCTATGAACTCTTTCTTATATATCCTGAGAAAAAACTGGAAGGCGTGAGGAGGGGATCTAGCTAGTCCCAACAGGGGGACTGCTGGTGAGAGGAGTGGATTGAGAAAATCCCAAGCGGTGGACCGAGACGGATTGTATCAGGTGGGACCACAGAACCTGAAGACCTTATTATATGTAAAAAGGCACTGTTTGACCATTCTGGTCATTCATGAAGGTGAGTGGTCACTTAATGGTGGCTGGTGGAGGTACCTATTCACTAATCTAGGATTTGGACACGTTCAGTAAGAGGGGTGAATCACCTGTGGATGAATAACCTGCACATTTCTATTGGATTATCACAAAAAAAGTTTTTTCTTTTTACATTTTTTTGATGTTTGTTGTTTTTTTAAAATAAGTGCTAATATTGCATACTGGATATTTTTTTGTTATAATTCTGGTGGATAATTGAGTATTTCTTCTATATTCATGATATGGTATTGGGTTTTTCTTTATATGACACAAGGATTTTGAATAAGCGTACCATTTATTTATAATTATTTTTACCTTTAAGCTTGTCACACCACTCTGTTTAGCCACTCAGCGCTTTCCTGTATATTTGCACTTTTAGTTCCTGCAACAGTGACTGTCTATGCGGAGATTTCCCCTGATTTAGGAAATATGTCTACTCAATTCCTGGTATTCTCCAGGAGAGGAAATGAGGGATAGCTCCCCAACAGCACAGAGACATAAAAAAGATCTTCTAACCATTCCCTAATTAATAAAATACTACAGGAAAATAGCTTTGAGTGGAGATAAGCTTGGAAGGAGACTGTTATTGAAGCAAACAGGCTGCAAATGTGGACTTCCCTTTGAAACTGTTAGTTGTCTGGTTGTCTTTGGCTATAAGTAGGCAGCAAGTGAAGTTGATGCAAAGTCAGAACCCTAAAACTGTGCACTTTGCTCTAGGTTAGTATTTTAACCACTTCCAGCCCACGTCTATTCTGCCACTCCTCCCCCTACATGTAAAAATCATCATTAATTTGCTAGAAAACTACTCAGAACCCACAAACATTTTGTACAGAAATTTTTTAAACACAATTTTTTGGGGGAAAAAAAGTTATGAATTAAAAAAAACAAAAAACTGTTACGTTAGCCGAGTAAATAGATACCTAATATAGCCCACTTTAAAATTGTACACACTCGTGGAATGGCACCAAACTTTGGTACTAAAAAATCTCCATAGGCTACGCTTTACATTTCTTTACAGTTCTTGCTGTAGAATTATTGCTCTCACTCTAATGTTCGTGGTGATACCTCACATTTGTGATTTGAACGCCATTTGCATATGCAGGCCTACGTATGCATTCACTTCTGCGTGCAACAGGGGGTGCTTTACATTTTTATTTATTAATTTATTTATACACTTTCCCTTAATTTTATTTTTTTATTACTTTTATTCCCATTATAAGGAATGTAAACATCACTTGTATTAGGAATAGGGCATTAATAGTCCTCTTTATGGAGAGATCTGGGGTGTATAAGTCCCCAGATCTCTCCTCTATGCTGGAAAGCCTGAGATCAAAAAAAAAAAAGACAATCTTTCCAGCTAAAAAAACAGCAGTGTTTACATCTGCCGTCACCGGAAGCGACATCATGACATCGTTCACAGCCTGCGAGGGTCATAGAGATGGCCGGGGACCATCTGGTCAGCTCTATGGTAAACAGCCGCCATCAGCCGATTCATTCTTCAGCTTCCTGATCATACGGTCTGCTGGGAGAAGCACCAGAGGGTGACGGGAGGGGGGGATGTCTCCTCTCGCCACCTGTAAAAAGCAAGTGGCTGAACAGCTGATTGCTTTTACATGAGAGGGAATTGCCAGCTGAAAAAAACGATATCTGAATGATGCCTGCAGCTACAGGCATCATTCAGATATGTCCACTTAAACGTAAGGACATAATATGACGTCCACCTAAGGTTGAGTGGTTTTAAAGTACCATACTTTGATCATTTGATCAGCCAACGTTCAATGTGACTAGCATTTTTAGGAAGAAAAGTTGGACATGGCAGCCAACATATTTCTCTTATTACAGAATGCTTTACATGTAACCTATAAATGTGCATAGGAACAAAAGACAGCAAAGGAAACTATAAAACATAAACCTGAAAGTTAAATATTTTAGAACATTTTTACAGACAGCAATATATTTGTAGGATTAGATGTATACGATGAACAGGTTTTTTTTTCAGCCACCTGAACAATTTGTAATCTGCAATCAGATTGTCTGATAAACTAAACAAGCCATATAAACAGTCTTCTTAAATTGATGTTCCATTGTATTGCAAGTCAGTCTGTCGAGGTGTTCTAGTTACCCCTTCTGCCCCGGAAGGTTTTACCCCCCAATGACCAGGTCATTTTTTGCGATATAGCACTGCGCTATATTTAACTGATAATTGCGCGGTCATGCAACACTGTACCCAAATAAAATGTATGTCCTTTTTTTTGCCCACAAATAGAGTTTTCTTTTGGTGATATTTGATCACCTCTGTGTTTTTTATTTTTTGCCCTATAAACAAAAAAAGACTGACAAATTTGAAAAAAAATAAATATATTTTATATTTTTTTTACTTTCTGCTATAATTCAAATCCCAAATTATAGCACCATGCTCCATCCACAGTATCTATTGCGCAAAATGACATACAGGTACATTGTTTCATGCAATAGAGCCGCCCTGGTTAATCAGTCCACAAATTCTGCAATGGTTCAATAAAAATCTGAAGAATAGTTCACTTCAATTGACTGGAGTTTTCATGTATGGTAAAATTTCTGCCAAAAACATCATTGTGAAATGAGTTATTTAGATGATACGAAGGCACCATTATATATAGCCATTAACATCACAGTGAAACTTAGATGTATATGGCTGCTGCGCAGTAGAGTAAGTCAAGCAAACAAAATCTATTTGACTATTTACAAAATATACACCAACAGGAGCTCAACTGACTGTTTAACTTGGAACTGTACAGTAATAAAACATGCTGAGCTTTGTAAACCCAGTGAGGATACTGCATATCAACATACCATACTGAGCTTTATTGAAGGTTCCTGCCACAGTTTTACAGGAGGAATTATCACCGCCACAAACACCACATTTATCTTTTCTTGCTTTGGAATTTAAAACATGATCACAACCTGCTTGCTAGAAGAAATGAAAAAAGGTGATGAAATGCAGAGCATAGCACACATGAAATATAACCTGCAAACTCAATTTATTTTTCTTTTCTGTGAAACAGCCTTCATAACATGGACTGGTACTGCAAGTTATCATTGAAAAGTACTTAGTTCTCTCAATTTTCCAACTACTACAGTTATAAAAGTCACCCTGTGAACAAGTTTTATGATATAATAAATAGCAGGGAATGATGTGTGAACAAACCAAGAATTAAAGGATAAGTACACTTATACCAACCCCCTTGCCTCCCCCAACACTTTGACTATATCTTTCCCAGATCTTGACTTTGCATCTTGCCTCATGCCACACAGGGGTCAATTCACTAACGTTTACTGCACGCAATAAAGCAGTCACATGACTAAATTATCGCATGCGGTAAAGTAAGCCCAATTCATAAAAAAAATAACAATTATGCAGGATTTACCACAAAAAAATGTGCCAGTAAATATTGTTTAAATAGCTCTTAAGTCCAATTAACAAATGGACTTGAGCGTAAAGAAAAATGCCATATTTACCACCAGGGTTTTGCTGGAGGTATCACATGCAGTATTTGTCAAAGAACAGTGTCGGGGTTGGGGGCCACTCACTCGCATCCCCCCCCCTCCTGACCTTCTGGGCTGCATGCTTGGATAAGGGTATGGTATGGACTGGGGGGGGACCCCACGCCATTTTTTTTTCATAATTTTTAATTGTCTGCAATTTTTTTTACATTCAGGTGTCAGCGAGGAACCCGCTGACAGCTGATGAGTCATCTGTTGTTAAGGACTCTGCAACCGGCTTTCCGATCCGCTCCTTAGCAACCAGCTCAATGCGGTAAATTACTGCATTAAATAATGCAGTAATTACCGCTAAATCGAAGAAATGCAGCAGTCGGTATTTAACGCAAAATTCTTAATGAATTTAACACTTGCAAAATTTTTACCACATGCAGTAATATACCACATTTTATTCGCCGTTATTTAACTCTAATGCCCCATACACACGGTCGGAAAATCCGACCACAAAATCCATCAGATTTTTTTTCGACTGATTTTGTCCGACACTGGTGTTGCATACACACGGTCGGACAAAGTTGTCGGAAAATCCGATCATTCTGAACGTGGTGACGTTTGTTGCCTACGACGGGACTACGTAGAGGCTAGTAGCCAATAGCTTTGGTCTTGTAATGTGATCTGAGCATGCGTGGCACTTTGTCCGTCGGAATTCGCTACACACGATCGGAAAAAGTCCAATAGGACTTTGTTATCGGAAAATTTGAGAGCAGGAGATAAAACTTTGTCCGTCGGAAAATCCGACGGAAAAAGTCCGATGGAGCCTACACACGGTCGGAATTTCCGACAACATTGTCCGATAGGACATTTTCCGTCGGAAAATCCGACCGTGTGTACGGGGCATTAGTGAATTGACCCTACAGCCTCTGACTTATGTCTTCAGTAATAATCCAAGGAGTATTGGTCACCATTCAGATCAATGGAAAGTCCATCTATTGGCCTGTGAGGTTGCACTGGGTTTTCCATTGTAGTGAATGGAGGCTGCGGTGTGTATTTGTGTATCAGCAAATGCAGGTTTTCTGAAGAATTCAGCCAGATGCTGTGTGGCACAAGTCAGGTCGCATATTTAACATCTGAAGACAGATGTTGTATGTAAGTATATTCTAAGCTGAAAGTACTGGAGAAGGGAATATGAGTAGAAAAATATAAATGTACGTCTAAACTTTTCTACTGTTCAATCTACAAATTGAAGGACTTGGCAGTTTTAAGATAAATCAGAGCTGAACTGCTTTTTCTGATAACAGAACTGTCTTAAATAATTTTCTCTAGGGAGCAGAAGGAAAGGGTGCCTCTTCATTTTCATTTTTCATTTTCAATTCATCCTGAATATCAATTTTTTTTATTTTTTTTGTATTAGTTTGTCTTATGCGGCGTACACACGAAGGGACTATCCCGCGGGATTATCCTCTGGACTCAAGTCCAGCGGATAATCCCCTCGTGTGTGGGCGCCGGTGGACTTTTTGGCGCCAAAGTCCGGCGGACCAAAGTTTTAAGTTTGGTTTTAAAATTATCCGCTGGACTTGGCAGTTCGGAGGACAATCCCGCCGTTAGTAGGCTAGTCCGCCGGACTTTTGAAAATGAACGGACTTGCCGCTCATCGGCAAGTCCGTTAATTTAGCACGTGACTTCAGGTTACGTAGCTAGCGTAGGCAGTAAATGCCGGCGCGCTAGCTCCGTGACCTGGCATGGATTTAAAGGGACTCCCCACGCCGAAAAACGGCGTGGGGGTTCCCCCCAAATCCATGTCAGACCCTTATCCGAGCACGCAGCCTGGCCGGCCAGGAAAGGGGTGGGGACGAACGAGCGCCCCCCCCCCTCCTGAGCCGTACCAGGCCGCGTGCCCTCAACATGGGGGGTGCCCTGGGGAAAGGGGGGCCGTGCGGCCCCCCCCACCCCAAAGCACCTTGTCCCCATGTTGATGAGGACAAGGGCCTCTTCCCGACAACCCTGGCCGTTGGTTGTCGGGGTCTGCGGGCGGGGGCTTATCGGAATCTGGGAGCCCCCTTTTCTAAGGGGGCCCTCAGATCCCGGCCCCCCACCCTATGTGAATGAGTATGGGGTACGATGTACCCCTACCCATTCACCTAAGGTGTAAAATGTAAAGTAAAAAAAACACCCACACTTTTGAAAAAATAGTTTATTGCACTGCTCCGGGGGTCTTCTTCCGTCTTGGGGGTCTTCTCGCCGACCGCCGTAAGAACAGAAGAGACCCCCGGAAGACCCCCGAAGGCGGATCGAGACCCCCAGACGACGGCGGCGACGACGAAGAAGGTAGCCGGACTTCTCCCTCGGTAAAAGAGCTTGGTAAATGGCGGAGGAGTCCGGCTACCTTCTTCGTCGTCGCCGCCGTCGTCTGGGGGTCTCGATCCGCCTTCGGGGGTCTTCCGGGGGTCTTCCGGGGGTCTCTTCTGTTCTTGCGGCGGTCGTCGTTTTCCGCGCCGCCGGCGCCGCCTTCTTCTTGTTCTTCTTCCGATGTTGACCCGATGCTCTCTCTGGCCGGAATGCCAGAGCCGCGCTGTGCTGGGACTTATATAGGGACATGGGGACAGGGTCACATGCTCATGTCACATGGTGACCCCGCCCCCTTGTGATGTCACAGTCCCAGCATCCTCCGGGACTGTGACATCGCAAGGGGGCGGGGTCACCATGTGACATGAGCATGTGACCCTGTCCCCATGTCCCTATATAAGTCCCAGCACAGCGCGGCTCTGGCATTCCGGCCAGAGAGAGCATCGGGTCAACATCGGAAGAAGAAGAAGAACAAGAACAAGAACAAGAAGAAGAAGGCGGCGCCGGCGGCGCGGAAAACGACGACCGCCGCAAGAACAGAAGAGGCCCCCGAAGACCCCCGAAGGCGGATCGAGACCCCCAGACGACGGCGGCGACGACGAAGAAGGTAGCCGGACTTCTCCGCTCGGTAAAAGAGCTTGGTAAATGGCGGAGGAGTCCGGCGAGAAGACCCCCAAGACGGAAGAAGACCCCCGGAGCAGTGCAATAAACTATTTTTTCAAAAGTGTGGGTGTTTTTTTTACTTTACATTTTACACCTTAGGTGAATGGGTAGGGGTACATCGTACCCCATACTCATTCACATACGGTGAGGGGCCGGGATCTGAGGGCCCCCTTAGAAAAGGGGGCTCCCAGATTCCGATAAGCCCCCGCCCGCAGACCCCGACAACCAACGGCCAGGGTTGTCGGGAAGAGGCCCTTGTCCTCATCAACATGGGGACAAGGTGCTTTGGGGTGGGGGGCCGCACGGCCCCCCTTTCCCCAGGGCACCCCCCATGTTGAGGGCACGCGGCCTGGTACGGCTCAGGAGGGGGGGGGGCGCTCGTTCGTCCCCACCCCTTTCCTGGCCGGCCAGGCTGCGTGCTCGGATAAGGGTCTGACATGGATTTGGGGGGGAACCCCCACGCCGTTTTTTCGGCGTGGGGAGTCCCTTTAAATCCATGCCAGGTCACGGAGCTAGCGCGCCGGCATTTACTGCCTACGCTAGCTACGTAACCTGAAGTTACGTTCTAAATGAACGGACTGCTCCGTGTGTGGGCAAGTCCGTTCATTTTCAAAAGTCCCGCGGACTTTGTCCAGCGGATTGTCCGCCGGAGAAGTCCGGGCGTGTGTGGGCAAGTCCACACGCTCGGAAAGTCCGGCGAAGCCAGCTGGAATGTCCGGCGGATTGTCCGCTGGACTAAGTCCGCCGGGAAAAGTCTGCATGTGTGTACGCGGCATTAGATTTACTTGGAACTGTCTGTTGGAAGTCTTAAGGCAAAGCATACATGGCACTAGATGTAAAAGTGTATTCAAGGCATGTCAGCATTATCTCTAATGCTTTACCCTGTCCTAGGTGGAACATATTTGGAAATACAATGGAAGAACATGTGAAATGTAAGCCATCCATCACTATCTCAGTCTTAGTACTGAGATAGGAGTGTTCTACAAAATAAGCCCGCTGTTGGCTGACGTCATAGAGCCTGTGCAGGCTCTGTAGGGATCCCAGCAAAAATATTGGGATTTGCCCAGATGTCTGACTGGCAGCTGGCTCATCAGCATGCCACGGAGAGCCTGAGCCAGCCACTCCTGCCCCCTCCAAATCCCGGTGCTCCAGTGAGCACTGAAGGGGCAGAGCAGAGGGTTGGTGTAGAGAAGGTGGTAGACAAATGCAGCATGGATCCATGCTACATCTACATAGGTAAGCATGAATGTTTATTTTTTTAGAATTCCACACTTTCCCACACTTACTTAAGTAAATAAAAGATGGCAGTAAGCGCAGTGGAATGTGTAATGCCTAAAAGGCATGGTTAAAGCAGAGCTCCACCCAAAAGGGGAAATTCCGCTTTAAGGCCTCATCCCCTGCTCCTGTTGTGAAATGGAGCTTTTGGAGAGGAGGGGGGAGCAGGTACCTGATTTTGACAGGTACCCGCTCCCACTTTCGCTCTGAGCGCCTAGGCGATCAGAAGCAGACATTCTCCCCCTCTCCCTTCCACGGTCTTCTGGGACACGTGACAGGTCCCAGAAGTCTACAGGACCATACACAGTGCACAGCACCACTTGAGCATGCGCAGTGGGCACCCAGCTGTGAAGTCGCAAGCTGTCACAGCCAGGTGCCTATAGTAAAGATGCCAGTGCTGGAAAGAGAGAACAGAGGGTGAAAACGTCTGGTCCAAGCACAATGCCGGATCATGGAGTGGCTGTTTATTAAAAGTCAGCAGCTACACTTTTTGTAGCTTCTGACTATTAATTTTTACATAGGAGACTGAAGCTCTTCTTTAACCATGTCAGAACAAAAATCTGAACTAGACGTAGAAATGGCTTACACGCATGATTGCATTCCCTGTGTCACAAGTGTGCTTAGTTTAGCTGACAATGCTCCTGCATAAGGTGAAAATGAGTGATCGAATAAAGCACTAAACACTGATATACCAGGAAGGTCAGCAAACACCATCTGCATCACACTCATAAAACACATCTAGTGCTGTCATATTAAATGCTAAAAATGTTTGGCACAGTAACCAAGCAATCATCTCAGTGAGTAGAATATATCATACACTTTAAGCTTTTTAAATATCCTGCCATAAAGTGAACTTGACTACTTTTCCTCTTAATTTAGTAAAGCCAATTAGGAGACAAAATAAAAAAGCAATCTTGGCAAATATAAAAAAGTGTAATAATACACAGACACATATATACATAGTACATACACACATTTTTATTCATACCCTGCACAACCCTTGAACACACAAGTCATCCGTTTCAGGACCACAAGGAGTACCATCAACAACTCTGTCTTTCAGCTGGTAATAGGACGACGTCCCAGAAACACGACAAAATAGCTTGCAGCGATCTTTCATTAAGACTGTACAAACAATACAACATTTTATTCTGTTACTGTGAAGCTTCTGCATCAAGCACTGTTTTTATTTTTCAGGAAAAAAGATCCCTCTTAATACTTACTGCCACTATATTTTGGAATCCAGCGTACATTGGTCGTAAGGCCATTGATGTTGAAATGTTTGCCATCATATTGAGAACACTGCACTTCTCTAAAATCTTTCTTTCCTTTCAGACAGGAATCAGAGCTACAAGATCTAAATTTTAGTCTCCTCCCTACGCAATATTTGCCACCATTTCTTGGTCTGAAAAAAAGAACAGAAATTACCGCCAACCCACATTTTAAAAAAATGGTCCGGACATATGGTGGCTTAGGTAGATGCACATGAATTAATAAAAACTTAAAGAAATATTATGCAGCAGTTTAGTTTAATAAAGTGGTAAATAACCAAAAAAATTCTCTTAAATAGTTAAAGTAAGCCAGAACTACAGTTCTTCTAAGTTATTGTCAGTCTGCTAAGACGGGACATGAAAGAAGTACACTACATCTGATTCTTTCTATGATTTTATAATGCAATTAAATACATATTCTAATAAAAAACAATCCCAGTTAAAGTTAGCCATTGCTCCATGTCAAAAGCAGAACAGGCTACCAAATAGCTTACAATCTAGGTACATTGGGGCATTAGAGATTATATACAAGAATTCTTGTTAAAAAATAGTTTTTAATGGGCTAATGAGTTCCAATGTAGAGCACAGGAGCTTAGGTCAAACACTAGTGTGAAAAATTATAAACTCCTATAGCAGATTAATATCAAGTTGGAAAAGGTTCTGGCAATGAACAATGTACCAATTTTAAGATTATAAAAGCTTTACCCCAGGAACAGTAACATAAATAATGCATAATTCATCTTGCAAATCTTACTCAGGTTGATTGCAGCTTCTTGAAGAAGTTTTAATTCCACCTCCACAGGTTCTCGAACATGAACTATATGGCTCCCATGGTCCCCAACCACCATCCACAGAACGAGCGTCAACTTTGTCCACACAAAGGCCACTGCGACAATGCTGGTTAGTGCAAACATAAAAGCAAGGGTAGTTCAGAGACAGCCAATACATAATAAGGTGTTGTTCTAGAGCATCTAAATAGAAGAAAGATATTCTACTATTTTTGGTAAACACTTGATGAAGTCTTTTTGATGATAAAACACGTTGGAAGGAGGAGCAGGTGACGAAGGTGATGTAGCACTTGTGGTTTTCCAAACTGTGGAGCCACTGAGTGACCGAGCTATATGCCGGCAGCGAGGTCACTGTTAACAAATGGCAGCAGTGAGCTTTTTATGTGTGATACAGCTAGTGCTTGCTAAAGCACAGAATCATGAGAGTGCTTTTTATACTGTTTTTATATATTTTTTAATTAATGATTCATGGAGTAATCTAAAAGCAATAAAAAGTTGAACAGTAGGAATATACAGTATAAAAGTGCTTATAAAATGTCTGTATAATGAAAATAGATAAGAGACCATGAAGAAGCTTACCCTTCCATGTCCACAGTCACTTCCATCAGCCAAAGGCATGTGATGTGTAAAACATCCGTTATGTGCTCCTTCAGTACTGGTGCACCACAGTCTCTTGCACTGTTTCTGATATAAAAAAAGAACTACGTTTATTAACAAAACATATACAGTGACTTGAAAAAATATTCATACCCCTTGAAATTTGTTGGTCTATCACATAAAATTCCAATAAAATACATTTACGTTGTTGGTTGTAACATGACAAAATGTTGCAAATGTCAAGGGGTATGAATACTTTTTCAAGGCACTGTATATATATATATATATATATATATATACACACAGTATATATATACAGTATCTCACAAAAGTGAGTACTCCCTCACATTTTTGTAAATATTTTATTATATCTTTTCTGTGACAACAATGAAGAAATTACACTTTGCTACAATGTAAAGTAGTGAGTGTACAGCTTGTATAACAGTGTAAATTTGCTGTCCCCTCAAAATAACTCAACACACAGCCATTAATGTCTAAACCGCTGGCAACAAAAGTGAGTACACCCCTAAGTGAAAATTTCCAAATTGGGCCTAATTAGCCATTTTCCCTCCATGGTGTCATGTGACTCGTTAATGTTACAAGGTCTCAGGTGTAAATGGGGAACAGGTATGGTACATTTGGTGTTATCGCTTTCACTCTCTCAGACTGGTCACTGGAAGTTCAACATGGCACCTCATGGCAAAGAACTCTCTGAGTATCTGAAAAAAAAGAATTGTTGCTCTACATGAAGATGTCCTAGGCTATAAGAAGTTTGCCAAGATCCTGAAACTGAGCCGAAGCATGGTGGATAAGACTATATAGTGGTTTAACAGGACAGGTTCCACTCAGAACAGGCTTCGCCATGTAAGACCAAAGAAGTTAAGTGCACGTGCTCAGCGTCATATCCAGAGGTTGTCTTTGGGAAATAGAAGTATGACTGCTGCCAGCATTGCTGCAGAGGTTGAAGGCGTGGGGGGTCAGCCCTGTCAGTGCTCAGACCATATGTGTATACAGGCATACCCCACTTTTAAGTACACAATGGGGTTTATTTACTAAAGCTGGAAAGTGCAAAATCAGGCTCACTTCTACATAGAAACCAATGAACTTCTAACCCCAGCTTGATCAATTAAGCTTTGGTAATAAAACCTGGAAGCTCATTGGTTTCTATGCAGAAGTGAGCCTGATTTTGCACTTTCCAGCCTTAGTAAATAAACCCCATTGTGT
>CM053029.1:406937670-406997915 GCA_028564925.1 Lithobates sylvaticus | reverse complement strand
CTTCAGAACTGCTGACATCAAATAAATGTCTCTTTAGATAGCCCAGAGAGTAGCCACTCGCAACTGGACACTTCACTGTTGGATAAACCCTTGTCTGTAGATCTAGCAGCCAACAAGTGATTCGGAATTAGCAAAGTCTCTGCCACAGACTATGAAACTTCAAGTGAACAATGTAAAAGTTTCTGCCACAGACTATGTTGTAACCGAAGAATGGGTTAGGAACTTTTCCTATGGTTCCTGTATCTTTCAGCCATTGTGGCGATACCGTAGGAAATGCAGATTCAATTAGTGTCCATACATCTCAGCTCCCAAGCTCTTATCGAGCAGCCAGCTTCATGGCCCTCCTCCGAAGAGTCCTCCCCTGGTCGCTTGTACGAGTTGCTGTGCCTCTCCAATCCTGAGAGGACAACGGGACACTTCAGAATCCTCCTTCAGTTACTGTGCCTCGAACCAGCCCGTTCCGAGGCTCGGAAATGGATGGATTCCCCAAGCCGAACCCTGAACACGTGACCTCAGCATCTTAAATACCCCTTCCCGGAATACACAGCGGGGCCAGGCGCGCCCACTGATTGGCTCAGAGAAAAGATTGGTACCTAATGCGTCCAACCAGACTGCGTTCTCAGCCTGTCACAGGTGCTCACCTCACCTATGACCAGGCAGAACTCTAGTACAGCCCAGCCAAACTGATGCCAAAGTAAAAACCTAGAACAATTAACCCCCAGAACTCAGTTACAGTTCTGGAAAAAACTAAATTTACAGAATAGCGCACACTTAGAAAAAGTGTCGGCGCTACAGATATAAAGGGTTGACTTGTATCTGTTTCAAGAGCTGTCTTAGTAAAATATACCACCCAATGAAAATATTTTTTTTTTTTTATAAACACTGCTTGCTATGTGTCCTGAAATGTGTAATGATCTTTTTATTTGTTATTTTTCTAGTTGTTTTGTTTTGTTTTGTAGAGTGGATTTAAGGATTTACATGGTATAAGGATAGTTAAAGTTTTCCACCAGCCTGCACCCAAGCATTTATTGAAACTGTATAAAAAAGTATAGAGTAGTGTGTGTTCCTTCACTAAATTCCCGAGGCACTTGGGTAAAGCAGGCTTATTAAACCTTTGCTAGGGGGATTTGGTATGTGTGCATTTATATGCTTCAAACCAATAGTCATATTCTCATGAATAAACATGATTAAGTCCCATGTTTTGTTTAAGCCTAAATATAGAAGCAGTAGGTGATAGTTACAGCTGAATGCATTTGTTACAATCACAGTTATACTATCCTAAATGGCAGAGTCATATGTAAATATGCCTTGCTGTTTTTAATGACTCAAACTGTATAATAAAAAAAAAAAAGAATTGTATATATTTTAGATATATTTCTAGAACTTCTCTTTTTACTACCAAAAATATACTCATGTTCTCAATATATTAAATTATTTAATACAAGAGTATTAAAACTTTAAATGATGCTTATTGAAATGCATTTTTGATTAAAATAGATTGTATTGTCTAGCCTAGGAGAGATTTAAAGGGGAGTTTTTGTTTGGGACTTTAAATGAGGCCAGTGACAAATAAGTAGAAAAAAATAACATGACATGTTTATTAACATAGAATCGTATGTTTATTTGAGCCCTAGCCCCATGTGTGTAATCAGGACTGGATATTCCTGTCTTTTTTCATTCAATCCTTTTTTATTCATTTCTCTTTTGAGATTTAAATTTAAGGTTGGACCTTATGGGTCTTTATAATCTTTTTTAGACAGATTGATACATCCACTCCTGAGGAAGTGTTTTTTACCACGAAATGTGTCGAGCAATGAATATGCTACCATGTTTTTTATTAACTCTATGTCCATACCATATACCTTTTGTGGAGTTATCTCTTACATATGGTTTAACAGAATGTGCTGTAATATCACCCATGTACATATATGAATTGTAATTCATTTTTGCCACATGTATATACATAACATTTTATTTTAATCAAATGTGCTGCTACACTACCTACACCCTGTTCCAAATTATTATGCCAATGATATTTTTCTCATTTACCTAAATAATTGATGTAAACAACAGTCAGCATAATTCTCATGTTATCAACTATTAAGAGTACAATTCAAATTTTATTGAACAAACCTCCTAATGAGAACAGTTTTTTTTTTCAAAATTAAAAAAACGTACAATGCACTGTTCCAAATTATTATGCACAGTGAGTTTCAAAACACTTTATAGGTTGTAAAGAACTGAAAATTGTCATTTGTTGTGTTTGCAGCATATTTACTGAAATCAAAAGCTATTTCAATCAAACTTTGAACAACATTTTAACTTTTTAAACTTTTTAACAGGCTGCGTTACATTTTAACAGGTCATGTTACATTTTAACATAGGACCCCTTATTTTATAGCAGCTTCACAAGTCTTGCATCCATTGAATTTGTGAGTTTTTGGACAGTTTCTGCTTGAATTTGTTTGCAAGATGTCAGAATAGCCTCCCAGAGCTGCTGTTTGGATGTAAACTACCTCCCACCCTCATAGATCTTTTGCTTGAGGATCCTCTAAAGGTTCTCAATAGGATTGAGGTCAGGGGAGGATGGAGGCCACACCATGACTTTCTCTCCTTTTATCCCCATAGCAGACATTGATGCAGAGGTATTCTTTGCAGCATGAGACGGTGCATTGTCATGCATGAAGATGATTTTATTACGGAAAGCATAGTTCTTCCTTCTGTACCAGGGAAGGAAGTGGTCAGTCAGGAACTCCACATACTTTGCAGAAGTCATCTTTACACCTTCTGGGACCCTAAAGGGGCTGACCAGCTCTCTTCCCATGATTCTGGCCCAAAACATGTCTCCACCACCGCCTTGCTGATGTCACAGCCTTGTTGGAACAGGGTGGCCGTCCACCAACCATCCAATTCTCCATCCATCTGGACCATCCAGGGTTGCACGGCACTCATTAGTGAACAGGACTGTTTGAAAATTAGTCTTCATGTATTTTTCTGCCCAATGCAGCCATTTCTGCTTGTGAGCATTGGTTAGTGGTGGCCGAATGGAAGGTTTATGCACAGTTGCAAGACTCTGGAGGACTCTACACCTTGATGTCTGTGGGACTCCAGAGGCACCAGCAGCTTCAAATATTTAATCCATAAAAAACTGTTGAATAGTTTGTAGGTTTGTAGTCACAAAGAAGATTACTTATGAATGCTATCTGCAAATCTGAGATTAAGGAAATTTCTGTCATCAGTATGTAAATAATTTTTCATCAATTGTCACTATCAAAAATTGAATGGGTGTCCAAAGAGTCCTCCAGATCACATTTTATAAACAGCAGATCGCCAGCTGAAAAATATGATACCAAGTTTTATTATTTCAATTCAAGGACGTTTTGAAATGGTCAAAGGAGGGAAAGTGGTTAAAGTCTGAATCCAGGCAGATAAGAAATTATTTCTGGCAGTGGGGCTGTGCCTGCCCTGCAAGGGTTAATAGCTAATTTTGCCTAGGGGAGAGAAGAAACAACAGTGGACAGTCCCCTGGCATCTTCACGCCAACAGCAGGGCTATGGACCCTACTCTGGTCTTGATAATATCAGAACTCTAGACCGTAGAGAGCGGTAGTGTAGAAGCTGTGGGGACCTTGTCTAGCTGTAGAGAGGGATGGGGGATGGGTAAGCATATCTCCTTTTATTTGCCCCCTTGACATAAACAAGCATAAAAAGCTTTGCACACACCACAGCCCTACTGCAAGGGATCATTTTGGATTTTCACGGAATAAGGCTTTAAGGGCACTTATGAAAGCTACCTGTAAAAATTGGGACTAAAGTAGATGAAAATCCCAACTAAACATGTTTTTTTTCTATACAGGATTTATATAGCATAACATACCTGTTTTCACTCTTAGTTGATCTCAGTGCTTTATTCGTTTGACTTCTGCCTGAAATCATTTTTATTATGTTCCTATGTTTCTGCCTTCTGTTTTGTCTTTGTTTGTCATCAGCTCTTTTGCTTCTATTTCATAAACTGTTTCTTTTTACAAGGTGTCTTTTCCTTTTCTCTACCACATACATGGTAGATGTGAGCACGATCGCTTGGTCTTATTATATATTATATGGCTTTTTGCTTATATTTCATTTATATATATTTTTTTTTTTCACTTATGTCTGAAGCAGTAGTATTACTTAATGTTTTATAACCGTGCCTTACATTAGTCAACTTGGGTTCCTTGACAGTGATCGTCTCTCTCTACTGTTATCCATGGTATGTTTGATTGCGCCGTGCAGATATATTAAATGCTTTGTTCGGTGCCTTGTCATGTTTTTATACTGTATATTGTATCTATATTAGACCTCTGTTAGCAATATTATCTGCTATGGGACAGCACGCCAACACAGTGAACCAGTTCTATTCTGACTTTACTTTTAAGTATATATTAATACTGTGTCATTCTTTCAGAGGTCTTAATCTTTTTGGCTCTCTGTTTTTTTGTGCTGCCCATTTTCCTGTGCACATTTGGTTTCCACTTTTTCTGGGGGTTGTCTATCCCCTAATTGGTTTTATTTCACTATAAATATTTTCAGTCTGAGTATGGTCACCAGCTATGATTAAGCATCTATATTGATGACGCATTAGCCTGTCTGTACCTTTCATCACCACGATGTAAGAGATTTTGGATCTTCTACACTGTTTTGCCATGAATAAAAGGTGTTATTCGGAGTGCTGCCGTTCAGCAGTTTTCTTTAATTTTCTTGATCTCAGTGCTGCTGATTTGCTGGAGCCTTTTTGCAGCCACTTTTTGTCTATGTGAAACACTCTAGCAATTGCTGCATGGCATTTCTCAGGACAGGTTTCAATATGCTGACAACATTGATGACAAAAGTGGACCATCCTGTATAAGGGAATTTTACTGTTTTCAGTAGAACAGCAGGTGCGTGAGAATTTTTCAATTCCTTATTCTTGATCGGAATGGGGTTGAACATGCATTCCATTTTAAAAGTCACAAGCAATAGAAAACTTCAAAAGATATCTATTATTACTGGTATTAGCTTAAAAAAGAGGTTGGTCTGTTCTTCCTGTTTTACTTGCCCTTTGTTAATGGGCCCTAATTTTTCCTGACTTCCTGGCTAAGATCCACCGAATGCCACTCCTGTGTCCAATTAGAGTGAATGAACTAGCCTCTGAGGTGGTTCCATTGGACAGCTGAATGGCAATTGGCAGGGCTAGCCATGAAGTCAGGGAAGGTCAGCCCCCTGCAGCAAAGTGATACTAAATTAGGTACAAAGGATTGAAAAAAGGATTTTCTGGCTAACTCAGGTAATAACAATTATCTTGATGTGCCTGGCAGAATGTTTGGCATGTAAAATGAAATACAGAATTACAAAGGACCCAAACTGGACTGGCACAACTTAAAAAATGTTAAGATACTTTTATAAATGTTATATTTAAATTAGGGCTGTGGAAATTAAAGATTAATTCCTTGATTAATCGATACATTTTTTTGATCAATCAAAATTCTTTTAATCGGTACTCACCTCTCCGCCAGCTTCCGGGTCTTCAGGGAGTTCCGTTGGAGATCTGGTGACGTCACAGACATCGACGTCACCGGACTCCTCCCCCCTTCCCCAAGTGCCTCCGTCTGCTAATGAAGGGAAGGGGGAGGAGTCCGGTGACGTAGAAGTTCTGATTGAAAGTAACGTGTACGGGGGAGGAGCTACGCATGACGTCACCTGATGCTGCCCTACGGAACTAACACGATTGTTGGCTTTACATGCTGTGTTTTTATCATCTTTATGTGAGTAGTTTGTGTTTGAACACAAAAATGTAATTTTATACTTAAGCGGTGAGCACTTAGATCTTTTCTTTCTACCCATGACCTGGTGTCCTTGCTGAGATCTAAGGAGACGTGAGAGAAGTTTATGGTCCGTGTTAACCCTTTTGATACCCGCTTGCATGACCACCTGTTTGCACAGGGGTCCATGCCATAAGGTGAGAGTGATTAGTTAGACCGGATGTGGAGGAATATTCACGCTACTGTGGAAAAAAAATTACTTACGTCAGTGCTACAGTTTGAATTTAAAACGTATTTGTAAACTGTGAAGTTAAGTCATGGATTGTGGAAACTAACTAGTGTTGGGTGATTGTATATAGTGTATACCACATTTACCACTGACTAATGCAGAGTTGCAATGCAAGGAGATCAGCTAAAAGTAGTTGGATCTGTATGTGCATTATAATTAATCGAAAAATTGTTTTGGTGGGCAAGTAGGTGGAACAGCAATTGGTCTATCGCATCCCAAAATTGTATAACAGTTTTAATAGTAGGCCATAATGTGCATAAAGTAAAGGCCAATACCCCTGGGGGATGCTTAGGGTAAAGATAGACACTTATAAAACAATGTATGCATGTGAAAGAGTAAACGTTTATTCAAATAATGTACATAGTGAACAAGGGAATGCTCAGAAAGGCATGGTATGTTTACAACGAGGATACAGTCAGTTGATACAGTTTATAACATGTCAAAGGAGCAAAAACATACAAAGCATTATGACAAGGGTATAAACTTGCTTGGTACATAGGGTAAGGAAGATGCCAACATGTTTCGGACTGTGGTCCTTTGTCAAGGCAATTTGTATCCTTGGAAACTCATCTAGATAGATGAAGGGTCATAAAATTAATCTTAATCTCAACATATCAATACATTATATTTGCACTAGAAAAAATCTATATTGCTGGAGGAGATTTCTCTCAAAGATGGAAAACACAATGAAGTACTTACATGTACTGCCAAAGCTCAACTGTTTGTCATGTGGGGAAGCCACTGAGCATGGGATCCAAGGGATCAAGGGTATATGCAGTAAAAACAGAGTGTGCTTAGACACTGGGGTATAGTAGACCTGCTGAGAACCCCCTCAGAATACAAGGTCCAGCATACAGGGTTTAGGGCTAGAAGCCCACGTCCTGTATTAAACACAGTGGGTCAGCCGGTGTATCACTGTAAAATAGAGTGGAATAGGAATAGTCAAAACCAAGGAAAGCAAAGTAAAAGTATCTGGCTACAAAAAAGTAGACCTAGTATTTACCTGAGTATATTTTGTGAGTGGAGGATAAGAGGTCAACTCTGGTCAGTCAGCAGCATGAGACTGAAGCCAGAGTAAGGAAGGTTTATATGTGGTCAAATGATGGACAACAGCTGAGGGTGGGTGTGTGTCAGCCATCCTGAGACCTCAGTGCTGATTAGCTGCTGTGTTGTTGGGAGGCGGGCGCCAGAAGGCGCTATGGTAACCTCCCAGTGTGGACCTCTGACGGGGCGGTGCCGGGCGCGGCCGCGTCATAGCGGCGCGGCCGCGTCCGGCGTCGTGACGTCACCGACGCGGGACGGACGGTCGCCAGCTTCCTGGTGCGCTCCATGGTGGAGCGCAAACAGGAAGCCGACCAGAGAGCTGGTCTAGATGGAAGGCGAGGGGGTGACGCGTGCGCAATGAAACAAATGCGCACGCGCACCAGTCTTACCCGCGCCGGGTATTCAAAATAGAGGGGGGAAAAGGAATGCAGGTGGAATATTGGTGGGTTGGTCCGTGAAGGACAAATGATACCAAATTGAGCAATGGGGGACATGTAAGGCTTGTTGCAATGAACAGCCTATTGATGTATATGGCTTGTAAAGCATTGGAGAGAAGGGGAAAAGACATGTAACAATTTGATGCACAGTATGTAACACATGGATAAGAACATGTATCAATAGTACATAAGGGAAAACATATATCAATACATATACAGTATAGGGTACATGAACATATGTTCCTATATGTTATGAAGGAACATCCAATCCACAGGGTAAAAAATATATATATACAGGCAATGTAAATTGGGTGTGGGTGCTTGAACGTGGGGGACCATAGTTAAAGGTCTAGTTCACAGACTCCGGTCTCGAAGCCCTCAAGGTAAGGTTTAAAATTGAAGGCCTCGTTGAGGCCAGGGGGTATGGTGGCATTGAGGTGGAAAATCCAACGAAGTTTGCTCTGAAGGAGCGCTTTGTTGTAATCACCCCCTCGATTTGGGGGGGGAATATGGTCTAGAGCTCTGAACGAGATCTTAGGAATAGTATCAGAGTGGACAATAGAAGTGTGTCGTCCCAGAGGTAGATCGGGATCTCTTTGGTTTATACTGGTAACGTGTCCATAGATTCGTTTCCAGAATGGTAATTTCGTCTTACCCACGTAAAAGCACCCACATTCACATTCCAAAAGATAAACAATACCAACAGAACGACAGTTTACATAATGCTTAGGAAAGAGGCGTTGACCATTGGGTAAAAGGTTATGTAGATTGGATTTGGGTAGATATTTGCAATAGTTGCAATTGCCACATGGAAAGGTGCCCTTGAGCTGTCTCTGGGATTTATTACTACTCTTGTATTCACTAGTAATGAGTTTATCACGGAGAGACGGGGCACGTCGGTAGGTGATCAAAGGTTTGGGCGGAACAAAGGGGGAAAGGGCTCTGTCTGTAGAGATAATGTGCCAGTGTTTGAGTAGTATTTGAATAATTTCATTATGTTGTTGACAGTAATTTGTTATAATTCTAAGGGGTGGTTGTGTGGAGGGCCCAGATGATTTAGGAATGAGTAAAGCAGAGCGTAATTTGGATTTCGCTTTTTTGTAAGCGTTTTTTAAAACGCTATTTTGATAACCACGTGCGCGAAGTCTGTCCCTCAGTATGGAGGCCTCGTGTTCAAAGGAGGTATCCGTGGAACAATTGCGTCGGGCACGTAAATATTGGGCAAAAGGGATGGATTTGAGTAGGGGTTGGGGATGAAAGCTGGAGGCTGCAAGAATAGTATTGCCTGCAGTCGGTTTGCGAAAAAGTTGGCTTTGTAGTTGGCCATGTCTATCCTTGCTAAGGGTAAGGTCAAGGAAAGAGATGGAACTGTAGCTATATGTCATTGTGAATTTTAGATTAAGTGAGTTCGAAGTATTGAGGTATAGGAGGAAATGATGTAGGGTGTCTATGGGGCCCTGCCACAGAATCAAAATGTCATCTATATAGCGGCGAAAAGACGCTATGTGTTTGGTATAGATGCTGGCAGCATCAGTGATGAATAAGTTTCGTTCCCACTCCCCCAGGTACAGATTGGCGTACGCCGGTGCACAGCAAGTGCCCATGGCGACGCCCTGTACCTGGAGGTAGTGGGAACCGTTAAAGGAGAAAAAGTTATGAGTCAGAATGAATTTGAGTGCTCTAATAATAAAAAGCGATAACTCATGGGAATAGAGGTTGGCATTAAACAAAGTATGTTGAATGGCAGTAAGTCCTAAAGTGTGAGGAATAGAACTATAAAGGGCCTCGACGTCGATGGCAACCAGGACAGTGTTGGCATCGACGTGGAGGTCCGAGAGATCTTGAAGTAGGTGTGTGGTATCGCGTATATATGAAGGTAGTGCCTGTACTAGGGGTTGGAGTAATTTGTCTATATAGCGACTAAGATTGTCAGTAAGGCATCCACGTCCGGAGACAATAGGTCTACCTGGTGGTCTGGGAAGGTTTTTGTGTACCTTGGGTAAGGCGTAAAAAGTGGCTTCTCTCGGAAATTTAGTTCTGACATAATCAGCAGTAGATTTGTCAATAATGTGTTGTCTAAAGGCATCATCAACAAGAGTATATAATTCCTGTTGGAATAACCTGATTGATGTACTGGGGATTATGGCATACCATTCGCGATTGCGTAGTATGTTAAGACACATGTCAAGGTAGTCTAGTTTGTTAAGAACAACAATGTTTCCACCCTTGTCCGCCGGTTTAATCACTATCAAAGGATTGGTTTTTAAATTTTGTAAGGCCAAGTGTTGGTTGTAAGTGAAGTTTTTTTGTTTGGGATGGGTGGGATGGATTTGCAAGTGTCGAATTTCGTTAGTCACTGACTGTAGGAATAGTGCAGCACGTGGGTTAGTGCTAGGTGAAGGAAAAAAGCTTGATTTTTTCTTGAGCGAGGTATGGTGTAGAGAGTGTGAGTTGAAAGGAGGAATATCATCCTCAAAGTTATTGAGCACATTATCAAGGTCAATGGTGTCAATCAAATCTGGTGGATTGTTTTCCTCCAGTAGTTCAATGAGCTGCTGAAGAGCAGTGGTCTCAGTGGCAGTGTGCAAAGCATTATCAGGAAAAGGGTTGGGGGTGTACATACTGTGTAAAAGTAACTTACGGATAAAGAGATGTATATCTTTAATGGCTGTGAACTTGTCAAGCTGTGAAGTTGGACAGAAAGTAAGTCCCTTCTCAAGGACTGAGATTTCGTGTCTAGTGAGTGTGTGAGAGGAAAGGTTGATAATGTTGTTGGAGGATGTTTCTAGCGTGTTGGTCGTTTGGTTTTTGGATTGAGAGAAGTGGATTGGTGATGTGTCTGTAGTGAAGTTCGCATTTTGTCTAAAAAATCTGCACGCTGAGATGCAGATGGGAGTGAGTGCGATCTGTGTGTCTTGGCGTTGGTGGGGGCCACCGGCGAGTCCCCAAGGGGGGAGGCGCCGGGGGTCCCCTCCACGTCAGACACATCGTCACTCGAAAAATTTGGTGTGCGTCCACGTTTGGGCTTACGTAGCCCCAGAGGGAGATTGGGTAGGTGGGGTGCGTGAGTAGAAGTGTAGGTCTTATCAGTGGAGGAACGAGAATTCGGTGGCCGAAGGCCGGAGCGTGTGGGGTTGTCGGAGCGATTTATGCGATTTGTATCGCTCCATTTGTATGCACGTTCCTCATGAAATGCTTTCTTGTCGCGAAAGAATTTTTTGTCCTTTTGCGCAAGAATGTCATGATTGAATTTGTCAAAACGGGTTTTTAGCTGCTCATCAAGTGAGAGATATAGAGGGTGTGTCTGAAATTGCTCGAGCTGTGTATTAATCAGTTCGAGTTTAATATCTAAAGCAGTCATTTGGGACTCGTATTCGGTAATCAGTAGTTTCATGAGTTCATTAGAACAATTTTTCAGGATATTTTCCCAGGAGGCCTTGAAGTCTGGGCGAATGTCCTGGAAAGTGGGAAAGATTTGTACCCGGAGGCCAAAGGGATTAATACCATGGGCAATATATTCTTTAAAAGATTTTATATGCCAGAAGAGGGATGCCTTCTTTTGGACGGTGTGAGTAAGGTTGAGGAAGGTATACTTGAGTTGTGACTGAACATACTCATTAGACTCAAAATGGTGCATGGTGTTGGACATGCGTGTGTCCCATTCATCTCCAAGGTACAAAGCCATAATTGAAACTAGGTATAGGATATGTGATAGAATTCACAATAATAGATAACTGTGCAAATGTATGATATATAGAGCAAGAATGGGTATGTGGTATAAATAATAAAAGATATATAATGTTTGTAGTGGAGAGTACCTAAGTATAAGGTACGAAAAATAGGTAAAGTATTATATAGGGTATCACCTAAACTTGCCCGGTTGGGGATTTGGATGGGGTAACCATCAATATAAGAAAAATTGTTTTGGTGGGCAAGTAGGTGGAACAGCAATTGGTCTATCGCATCCCAAAATTGTATAACAGTTTTAATAGTAGGCCATAATGTGCATAAAGTAAAGGCCAATACCCCTGGGGGATGCTTAGGGTAAAGATAGACACTTATAAAACAATGTATGCATGTGAAAGAGTAAACGTTTATTCAAATAATGTACATAGTGAACAAGGGAATGCTCAGAAAGGCATGGTATGTTTACAACGAGGATACAGTCAGTTGATACAGTTTATAACATGTCAAAGGAGCAAAAACATACAAAGCATTATGACAAGGGTATAAACTTGCTTGGTACATAGGGTAAGGAAGATGCCAACATGTTTCGGACTGTGGTCCTTTGTCAAGGCAATTTGTATCCTTGGAAACTCATCTAGATAGATGAAGGGTCATAAAATTAATCTTAATCTCAACATATCAATACATTATATTTGCACTAGAAAAAATCTATATTGCTGGAGGAGATTTCTCTCAAAGATGGAAAACACAATGAAGTACTTACATGTACTGCCAAAGCTCAACTGTTTGTCATGTGGGGAAGCCACTGAGCATGGGATCCAAGGGATCAAGGGTATATGCAGTAAAAACAGAGTGTGCTTAGACACTGGGGTATAGTAGACCTGCTGAGAACCCCCTCAGAATACAAGGTCCAGCATACAGGGTTTAGGGCTAGAAGCCCACGTCCTGTATTAAACACAGTGGGTCAGCCGGTGTATCACTGTAAAATAGAGTGGAATAGGAATAGTCAAAACCAAGGAAAGCAAAGTAAAAGTATCTGGCTACAAAAAAGTAGACCTAGTATTTACCTGAGTATATTTTGTGAGTGGAGGATAAGAGGTCAACTCTGGTCAGTCAGCAGCATGAGACTGAAGCCAGAGTATGGAAGATTTATATGTGGTCAAATGATGGACAACAGCTGAGGGTGGGTGTGTGTCAGCCATCCTGAGACCTCAGTGCTGATTAGCTGCTGTGTTGTTGGGAGGCGGGCGCCAGAAGGCGCTATGGTAACCTCCCAGTGTGGACCTCTGACGGGGCGGTGCCGGGCGCGGCCGCGTCATAGCGGCGCGGCCGCGTCCGGCGTCGTGACGTCACCGACGCGGGACGGACGGTCGCCAGCTTCCTGGTGCGCTCCATGGTGGAGCGCAAACAGGAAGCCGACCAGAGAGCTGGTCTAGATGGAAGGCGAGGGGGTGACGCGTGCGCAATGAAACAAATGCGCACGCGCACCTAGTCTTACCCGCGCCGGGTATTCAAAATAGAGGGGGGAAAAAGGAATGCAGGTGGAATATTGGTGGGTTGGTCCGTGAAGGACAAATGATACCAAATTGAGCAATGGGGGACATGTAAGGCTTGTTGCAATGAACAGCCTATTGATGTATATGGCTTGTAAAGCATTGGAGAGAAGGGGAAAAGACATGTAACAATTTGATGCACAGTATGTAACACATGGATAAGAACATGTATCAATAGTACATAAGGGAAAACATATATCAATACATATACAGTATAGGGTACATGAACATATGTTCCTATATGTTATGAAGGAACATCCAATCCACAGGGTAAAAAATATATATATATACAGGCAATGTAAATTGGGTGTGGGTGCTTGAACGTGGGGGACCATAGTTAAAGGTCTAGTTCACAGACTCCGGTCTCGAAGCCCTCAAGGTAAGGTTTAAAATTGAACATATGTTCATGTACCCTATACTGTATATGTATTGATATATGTTTTCCCTTATGTACTATTGATACATGTTCTTATCCATGTGTTACATACTGTGCATCAAATTGCTACATGTCTTTTCCCCTTCTCTCCAATGCTTTACAAGCCATATATATCAATAGGCTGTTCATTGCAACAAGCCTTACATGTCCCCCATTGCTCAATTTGGTATCATTTGTCCTTCACGGACCAACCCACCAATATTCCACCTGCATTCCTTTTTCCCCCCTCTATTTTGAATACCCGGCGCGGGTAAGACTAGGTGCGCGTGCGCATTTGTTTCATTGCGCACGCGTCACCCCCTCGCCTTCCATCTAGACCAGCTCTCTGGTCGGCTTCCTGTTTGCGCTCCACCATGGAGCGCACCAGGAAGCTGGCGACCGTCCGTCCCGCGTCGGTGACGTCACAACGCCGGACGCGGCCGCGCCGCTATGACGCGGCCGCGCCCGGCACCGCCCCGTCAGAGGTCCACACTGGGAGGTTACCATAGCGCCTTCTGGCGCCCGCCTCCCAACAACACAGCAGCTAATCAGCACTGAGGTCTCAGGATGGCTGACACACACCCACCCTCAGCTGTTGTCCATCATTTGACCACATATAAATCTTCCATACTCTGGCTTCAGTCTCATGCTGCTGACTGACCAGAGTTGACCTCTTATCCTCCACTCACAAAATATACTCAGGTAAATACTAGGTCTACTTTTTTGTAGCCAGATACTTTTACTTTGCTTTCCTTGGTTTTGACTATTCCTATTCCACTCTATTTTACAGTGATACACCGGCTGACCCACTGTGTTTAATACAGGACGTGGGCTTCTAGCCCTAAACCCTGTATGCTGGACCTTGTATTCTGAGGGGGTTCTCAGCAGGTCTACTATACCCCAGTGTCTAAGCACACTCTGTTTTTACTGCATATACCCTTGATCCCTTGGATCCCATGCTCAGTGGCTTCCCCACATGACAAACAGTTGAGCTTTGGCAGTACATGTAAGTACTTCATTGTGTTTTCCATCTTTGAGAGAAATCTCCTCCAGCAATATAGATTTTTTCTAGTGCAAATATAATGTATTGATATGTTGAGATTAAGATTAATTTTATGACCCTTCATCTATCTAGATGAGTTTCCAAGGATACAAATTGCCTTGACAAAGGACCACAGTCCGAAACATGTTGGCATCTTCCTTACCCTATGTACCAAGCAAGTTTATACCCTTGTCATAATGCTTTGTATGTTTTTGCTCCTTTGACATGTTATAAACTGTATCAACTGACTGTATCCTCGTTGTAAACATACCATGCCTTTCTGAGCATTCCCTTGTTCACTATGTACATTATTTGAATAAACGTTTACTCTTTCACATGCATACATTGTTTTATAAGTGTCTATCTTTACCCTAAGCATCCCCCAGGGGTATTGGCCTTTACTTTATGCACATTATGGCCTACTATTAAAACTGTTAATTAATCGAAATTAGTCAATTAATCGATTTTAAAAAAATCGATTAATCGAACACGAAAATTTTAATCAGTAACAGCCCTAATTTAAATAATTTATAGACAAGCTGATAAAGGTATTATCTGATAAGTGAAGATCTAAATATGTATTTAGCAAAAAGCAAAACAGCATTTAAAATACTTTACAATTCACCATGACTCCATCTTTAACCATAGAGGAACCCCAAAAGGGTATATTTGTGTAGGCTTGTTTAGCAATATTTGGGTTTTCTTTAGGAATCACAGCTTAATGAATCCAGAAAAAGGTGAAGACTAATTATGTCTCAAAGAAGAAAAAAATCCTTCTGAACTACAAATATGAAAATCAGTTTACACCCTGGATCCCACATACATGACTGATCTGCATACTGCTACAGCCTACAGATTGTGTGGAAATACCAGTAATGGATACCAGTAATGGACCTAGAAATAAAATAATGCAGAAAAGTTTTTCTCCCTCTATATTTCTTTTTCCTTTAGTCTTTATGTCTGTAAGGACACTGCCCTAAGCTGATGACACACAGGCAACTTTGCCACCGACAATCCTGCCACTGATGACTTGTCTCAATGGCAAGTGTCAGGATTGCTAAAATGCTGCTTATGTGTATCTATGAAATCACTCTGAGACAGTGATTTGTCACTCTCATTGCTAATGATTGAGATTCAGCAGCATTCAAGCCAGTGATGGAGTGAGAAATTATCTCAGAGCGATTCCATAAGGACAAACAGGCAGCTACTTAGCAATTCTGACACTGGCGATCATATAGCTAGTGGTATAACCGCTTGTGTTTCATCAGCCTTAAGCTGGAGTGCTACTAGTCTAAATGATTGCAGCTAAGCTGTAACCAGCCTAAGTTGTATTTATGTTGTCTGGGATCATTAACACTAAGGACAATATTTGGTTCTTCTTGGTAGTGTTCTTCAGTACATAGATTGAGAAAATGCAATGTGTTAGGTTATAAATATTTATTCTGCTCTGGCCAATTACTAAAGAGATTATGGCAGTAACTCCCACGTTATTTAACAAGGTCAAATTTCAAGCATGCAAGATTTGCTGTAAAGCCATGATAGTGGCAGCCTCACCCCTAGCCAACAGAAGAAACCAGTGAGATCTACAGGGCACCCAAGAGATAAACACTCCCTTAAGTGTTGGTTTGTCTTTGGACTTTTTTTTTTTTTTTTTCGAAAAAAAGTAGAGTTCAGCGCAAGAATATTATTTTAGAGATACTATATGCCTTGAATTTAGCTATTGACATGGTCACTAAAGACATGTATATCCTACAAATTGTACAATTTAATTATTCTTCTTTGTGGGAGTGTCTTCTACATCATTCATTAGATGCTGATAATGTTAAAGTAGAACTACAGGCAAAACATTGTTTTTTTATTTTGGGTAGAGTAAGGAAGTGTTATAATCCCTGTTGTCTTTTTTTTTTCTGCCATCCGTGCCACACTAGGAAGATTTTTCTTTACCTCCTGTCCCATAACGAAAACCGAAAGTAAGGGTAAATTCCTGCACATTAAGGGAATCCCTTGGGTAAACCCAGGTCACCCAAACTAGTGTCCCCATTGGAAGAGTTCCCCTCTATTACTTTTCTGGGAACAACCCAAAATGTGTGATTTTCTTTCACTTTCAATGCTAATAGTAAACCGGACAAGAGGGCAACAGGCAACCATAAAACTGGATAGGTGTTGTAAACCCTCTCTACTCTATTCAAAATATACTTAAGGCAATATTTGCCCCCCACCCCACCATCCAGTTTATATTATGGTGTGTATCCCTTTATCCTTCTTCTTGCTCAAAAGTAGCATTGTTATGGCAACCAAGAGGCAGATCAGGAAATTAACCAGTATCTCTTGAAAGTCGAATATAGTTTAATGAACATAGAGATTTATTCTTTTAAAAATCGAAAAATAATTCATTTACATGTCTTGTATGTTTTTATTATTTAAATGAATTGAATAACATGAACAGATACATTATTCAGTTTCAATTGCTGGCTATAGCCAAAACTCAGAGAAACTTGCGCAAGACAAGTACAGATTACCATGGAAAATCGTCAAATTACCATGAAACACCCATGAAATCACCACAGATTGAGCATGAAAATGTCATGCTAATTCTTTTCTTTACCTCTGCACTTTTTAAAATGCTTACAAGAAAGGCACATTGCATTACAATGGTAAACAACTAATCTTCTACGGAGTCGCATGGTAATGTAGTGGTATTCTGTAATAATTTGCTGGAAGGGCTGCACATTTAGGCATTCCTATGAGCATCTGACTTACAATCAAATATTATATCTTGCTCTTAAGGCTTTGTCATACAAAATCTGAAATTGCTGTTGCCAGAAGTTCCCTTTACACGTTATATGAGAAGAGAAACCTCACAGAAATACAGGAAAATTTAGCATTCCACAATCCAATACAGAACCCATTCTTAGATGCCCCATGTAAAAAAAAAACATAACATAGCAACATGCATGCACACCTTGCTAACTAGTGTAATATAGAGCCCTATAAAGTATACTGTGTATCCTAATGTGAGTTTTCATATGCTAGCAGAAAAGATACACAATACATATAAAGACAATAAATCATAATGCATTCATGCTACATCAAATGGCATGCCTGGGTGAATTTTTATATATAACTGTGAGGAGGGGAGCCTATGGGAGACCATTTGATTTGAAGTGCACTTAAAAAAGATGTTGATTTTTTTTAAAAAAAGAACATAGTTAATCACTTAATGTTTAATTGATTTTATAATATGAAGGTTAAACCATTGCATTTACATGTCAAATTTAAACTGTATCTAAACCCAAGAATAAAAATGTAATATATTGCAGCTTGCTTCATTGTTATCCAATAACACACTCTCTGTCCTGGGGTGACAATCCTCACTCCCAGCACTGTCTCCTTGGGGAGGCAGCATTGTTAAGCCGGGTAAACACTATTAGCTTTTTCTCGTGCAACCTCTTGGGTTGCACAAAATAAACAACAAAATTAAGGAAAAAGAAAAAGAGGTGCCTCTAAGTGTAGAAGTATGGAACAATTTTATAGCTTAAGACAAATGGCAACTTCCAGAAGAAGGGTAAAAACAAGCACATCTGTAGGCAGAGGAAGATATCCCGATGAGCTCTCGTCAGGGAGCGTCTCACTCAGCGGCCAGCTCCTGCCGTGTGTATCATTCCTTGCTGGTAAAGAAGTTGGCTGTGAGGTGGAATCATTTCCAAAGTCAGGCTTGGGGCACAGAGGAGAACAGCATGCAGTGATGATGTCACTGGAATGAGACGCGTTTTAGAGCGTGCGTACTGCGAATGGCCCAGCAGTCGCGCTCCTTTTTCAAGCTATGATGCAGGGATATTAATTTGGCTATATATAGCACCAAGGGGACGTGCCAGAGGAGTACAAAAATGTAAAGCTATATACTATAAGAATTATAAAATACATATATCTGTATACAAAACGGCTCTATATGAATGTCATATAAAATATGTTGTAAATAAGAAAAAACATTGTATAAAAAACATATAGCAATTAAAGCAAATACACTATGTAACATGAAGACAAAAGATGTATGTTTTATGTATGATTCTTTATCATTCAACACTTTCAGGGGTTCTGATACCTGTGTCCCACACTGAACTGTGGTACTATAATTCAACCCCTAGATCACGCCTAATATCTGTAGTGATATTGTGGTTGAAGAAAGAACCACAACATGCTGTGGGGGACATATGCACCTGACCATCCTGAAAGTGTCAAATGCTAAAGCATCTAAAAGAGGCTGTAGTGCTGGAAAACAGCATGGAACGCAACCCAAGAAGTGATGTCACCAGAAGGATGGAGGACCAGACGAGAAGGCAAGGCACTAGGCTATGCACTTGGAGCATCTAGCTCCTTCTACAGGTCTGTAGAAGGAGCTAAATGCTCCAAGCAAATAGCCTAGTGCCTTGCATTCTTGTCTGGTCCTCCATCCCTTCGGTGACGTAACTTCCGGTGTGCTTTCCACGCTTGTTAGCGTGGCTTCCCGGTGCTCCTCCAGGCTCCCGAGCCAGCCATCTATCTCTCCCAGCACCTGGGACCTTTCACATGGGTCCTGCAGTTTGGATCTAGTAGGAATCAACACCAATGCACCAGATGAGCCTTTTAATTTTATATTTCTTGTGAGTTTTTTATACATTGCCATTAAGATTAATAGCACAACTTTCCTTCCCTCCGCTTGTTAAATTATATGCACACCCAACCATTAAGATGTTATATAAGCTGTAACAGCTAGTGATAATGATTTAAAAACCCTTGCTTGGGCACTTTGTGTTATGGGGTGATAACACTCTGCACCTTTCTTCCACAATCTCCTGTAAAAAATAAAAAGCTTTTTAACCACTTGCCTACTTACACCCCCTTCTTGCCCAAGCCATTTTTCAGCTTTCAGCGCTGTCGCACTTTGAATGACAATTGCCTGGTCATGCTACACTGTACCCAAACAAATTTGTTATCATTTTCTTCACACAAATAAAATTACTGCTGGGTTTTCTTATTTAAAAAAAAAGAGCAAACGTTTTGAAAAAAAAAAGTTTTTTACTTTTTTCTGTCAGTAAATTTTGTAACTAAGTAATTTTTCGCCTTCACTGATGTGCACTGATGAGAGGGCAATTATGGGCACTGATAGGTTGAACTGGTGGGCATTGATGAGGTGGCACTTATGGGCACTGATGAGGGGGCTCTTATGGGCACTGATGAGGAGGCAGTAATATACCGCACTTATGGGCACTGATAGGTGGCACTGATATGTGGCACTGAGGGGCAATGTTGGGTGGCACTGATGGGCACTAATAGGCGGCACTGGTGGGCACTGATAGGCAGCACTCGTGGGCACGGATAGGCGGTAAAGTTGGGCACTGATGGGCATTGATGGGTGGCACTGATGGGCAACACTGATGGGCATTGATCGACAACAGTGATGGGCATTGATGGGCAGCACTGATAGGCGTCACTGATTGCCAGCACTGACTGGCATCACTTATGGGCACTGATTGGTGGCACTTGTGGGCAGTGGTGGGCACTGATTGCTGCCACTGGTGGGCACTATATGCTGGCATTGGTGGGCAATGGCAAAAACTGTTTGTGACACTGTATTTATTTATTGTAATCAGGGCACTGATGATCAGTGCCCTGATTACATCCCTAGATGTCCCCCTGTGAGTCTGTCAGTGTGAGGCGAGGAGAGCTGATTACCGTCACCTCCTTGTTTACATGTGACCAGCTGTGATTGGACACAGCTGATCACATGGTTAAAGAGCCGCGGACACGGCTCTGTACACAGATCGGGGTCACGTCGTGTCCTAGCAACACAGCACGGCCGCGGTCGCCGCGCGCAAGAGCAGCCGTTCTGGGATGCCGTCATATGACGTCGTCCCAGAACGAGAGCTGCACCGCTCCGCCGTCATTTGATGGTGGGTGGGCAGCAAGCAGTTAAAGAAATTAAGGAAATTAGGAAATATGCCCTGTGAAAATACACGTATAGCTCTTTAGTAGTGAAATGCATGTATGCCCTTTTAAAAACACACACACATTCAGCCTGAATATTGCATGTGGAGAGGCTGTATGTGGCCTCAGAACACAAATCAACATTAAGAACACGTAAAAGTTCTTCCCTCCTCCTCTCCCAAATGTTCCAAGATACACAGAGTTTATCTCTAAAGGACATTTAGTAAGGGTTTACATCTACTTTAGGACACCAGCGCCTACAATCATACACTTATCTGTCCCTATGCACTTTATTAGCAGCACTCAATATGATTTCTCTATCTCAGCTAAGCACATTGTTAATATGGCTGCTGGAAAACCTACATTTTTATAATAGAAGATAACAAAAGCCTCCATTATTGGCCAATCAAAGCCATCTGACTCGGCTTCAGAGTCCCTGAAGTGCATTAATAATAGTTGGATGCTATGGCGACAAACTGCCACATAGTTTGCCACGTCAGAGAATTGTGAATGGAGCAGGTTCACTGCAAATCCATGCTCTATCCAAACCCAAAGTTCATCCCTAATGAGAACACTGCCGTGCTACAAGAACCAGTTTTCATTTCACATGACAAACACTAAATTTAGAATGTCATGTTTCATGTTACCTATCTGGAATATAATAATGTTATCAATATGGTGGTTCTAAAAGATAACGTTTTTTCTTTAACTTTCATGCATTCTACACATGAAGGCAAAAAGCTTTCTGTGTGCAGCGCCCCCCCCCCCTCATCCTTACCTGTGCTCCCTCCAATCCAGCGATGTTCACAATAGCCTTGGCTGTCCCTGTCAATCACAGCCAGTGAGCAATGGAGGAGAGCAGGGGCGGGGACGAGCTGCAGCACTATGTGTCTTTTGGACGCATAAAGCAGTGGCTTGGGAGCGAGCACACAGCGGTGCCCCCAGGGCACGCGGCTTTCTCTGTGGGCACTGCTCGTGGGGGAGGGGCCAGGTGGGGGACCCAAAAAGAAAGGGATCAGAGCTGCTCTGTGCAAAACCATTGCACAGAGCAGGTAAGTATAACATGTTTGTTATTTTTTTTTTAAAAACAAAGCTTTTTTATCACTTTAAGATGGGCACTGTGTCATAAATACAAAGTACGGTAAGTTATAAATTAACATACACCTTTTTCCTTTGTCTCTTATTTCTTTTCACCTCTTTCTTCTGCTTTTCTTCCTGACCAGGCTCCATATTTCTCGGTCTTATGTGGACCCAGTAGGTTCAGGCATTAGACCCTTATTTGGGTCTTCATTATAATTTTTTCACAACTTTTGTACTATGTTTTTGGGTTTTATAAGCTATTTGATCTTGCCTGGGCGATATCTTATTGAGGTTACTTTCTCACTTCTGTAACTAGAATTGTCTGTTGCTCTTCGGGATGTATTAGCCCTGTACACACGATGTTTTTTCAGACGGAGTTCCGACGGAATTCCGCTCAAGTTGTCTTGAATATACACGGTCACACCAAAGTCCGACCGTCAAGAACGCGGTGATGTACAACACGTACGACGGCACTAGAAAACGGAAGTTCAATAGTCAGTAGCCAATAGCTTCCATCTCGTACTTGCTTCAGAGCATGCGTCGTTTTTGGTGCATCGGAACAGCATACAGACGAGCGTTTTTTTTTCGATAGTAATTTTTTCCGTTGGAAAAATATAGAACATGTTCTCTATCTAAGTTTGTCTGAATTTTCAACGTAAAAACTCCGATGGGGCATACACACAGTCGGAATATACGATGAAAAGCTGCCATCTGACTTTTTCTGTCGGAATGTCCCACCGTGTGTACGCGGCATTACTGTGTCTTCTATATTCTTATAAATAAAGATTTTTCCCCAACAAAAATAAATAAATAAATCAAATAAAATAAATACATCAACCAATGCCACTTAACTGTTAATGCCACAAACAAAATGGAAAAGGAAAAGAAGTCCTCACTCCAGTATATATTTCCCTTCTTTTTCCCTTCCCTTCTGCTACCCCAAATGACAGATGTCAGTAGGCACTCAAAAAGTAAGACATGACACCTTCAAAAACTGCGATACTACTGATCATCACAACAGCTGACAGGAGGTTGCTGCACATCTAATCAATTTATAAAGAGCTCCAGAAATGTCTAATGATCCAAACTGTGAAGCTGGAAAGGGAAAGAAGAAGAATGGGGGATCTGGAGAAAACACTCTATAAGTATGCACAGACCTACTTCTCCCGATGACAACTCTGGTCTAGATACTGGCATGGGCGTCCGCAGAACTTTTTTCAGGGGGGGCATCATGTTAAGGTCACTCATGCTCCGCCCCTTTTCAACGATGTAATGAATGGGAGGGGCTTAGTCCTTGTCACAAAAAGCGCAGACATGCAAAGGTTTGAGAAACCTTTGTCTGATTAAGTATTTCTAATTTCCACTGGAAAGATATGTGTTATATAAGAGATAATTCATCTTCACTCTGTATTGGAAGTTACTAAAGCGTACCATGCCCATATAAATAACCTAGAGAATGTAGATCTTTTTATACAGCAATACATGTTGTGGGTGCCCATATTTTGATCTTGATGAAAACATCTATACTGTATGAGTATTGGAGCCAGTGTACTGTATAAACCCATGGAGAATGAAGCTCATAACCTAGAAAGCTGGCTGGTGAAGGGTTAAGGGGATCCCTGTGTCCTGGAGCAAACAGTGGCTGACCTTATGCAAGCTGAGATAACAAGTGGATAGATAAGAGTTGCAGAGTCTGGAAATGCATACACAGTCACTCCATTTAAAATCTGTGTAAACACTAGATGTGCCTAAGAAGTCATCTCCGGCTCACCAGACACACTCCTTGTTCTTCTTCTATTGCCGGTCCTCGGCCACTTCCCATTTCCTCTACATGTGTAACTTCTGCTTCTCCCGGACACCTTCACTTACTCTCCTGATGCCACCCAGTTTCAAAAAGACCACGCTTCTATCATCCAGAGGCAGGAGACATGGCCGCGGCTGATCCTTGAAGGCTGGCCACACCCCCTTCCCCTATTGCTGCCCAATCACTGCCTTTCTCCTCACAGAAGGTGCCGTTACATAGCAGAGAGTGCCCAATAGTTAAGCTGGAGGAGGGAGGGATCTGTGCTGTGCCCACATGATTGATGTTTTTACAGACAACGATCCTGCCAAGCAGCCTAATTTAGAGGGGGACATACGGTGGGGCAAGGGATCACTGGAGTATCACCACTCCACTTGTGGGCAGAGCCGGCTGGATCTACATCTTCTCGACTCTCTCTACACAGTGGGGTAGGGACTAGAGTTGCAGCCGAGCGGCCGAGCGAGTGAGTCTGTCAGATAACGTCAGAGAGCAGCAGCAGTCAGCAGACTCAGAAAAAAGTCTGCGGCGGACCGCTCAGCTCACGGACACCCACTTGTCTTGTGCGGACACCTTGCTGATTCCAGGGGGGGGCACTTGACCCCCCTTGCCCCCTGCTGCGGACGCCCATGGATACTGGTAATAGAAAAAAAACTCTAAAGTATTTAGATTCTACTGCAGTTGTATTCACAGCCCCATGTACTGAATGCAAAGATTCATTAGAAAAGTAAAGTAATCTATAGGAATAAATTACAAATGGTCTCAAATTATCTTCCATCAATCTGATGGCTGAAAGCTGAACTTGGATTGAACTGGCTATTCTAAATTACTGCACTCCGCACATCATCACCATCACTCTTTCCAATGCCTTACTTTTTCACACTTTACATGTCTATAGTACACATGCCATAACAAATTATGTTACATTTATAAATATGACTTGAACCAGATTAAAAAGATACCAATGATTATTTGAAAATGTGACCTTCTTGCTATAAACCTCACAAACATGATGCTGCAATTTATGGATTGTCGGTACCACAGGATCACAAATCCCTAACAAAAATATACTTGAACTTGCTGTAATCTTTGTCTCCCTCTGTGAGTGGCCCGGGTTGCACACCAAAAGTAACATTAATGCCTGCGGCATATAAAATAACTGCTGATTTGCCAAATCCAGTATGGGAAAACAGGTTAGCAAAGTGCTGTTTGGAGTTTCTGTGGGAACCTTCAAATGTAGTCTGAGAATCTGTTTTATATTCTTCAGTACTTCTGTCAGATTCATGTTTTCTAGATGATTCACCCAGCCAGATGGAGAGATAGCAAACTTGTACAGTTCAAAACCCACATAATCCTCTAACGCATTTTCCAAAATAATCAATGCTATGTGCAATTCCTATCACATCCCAAAATCACAGCAGCTGAGCGTTAAAGTCAAAACAGTTATAAAGTTATGACTTCCTAGTCTTTAGATTGGGTTTGGTCTGAGAAATAAGAGCATTAAAGTGGAGACAGCTGTACAGAAGCAATGCGTTGATAAGGCACATATTTAAAGTGCATAAACTAAATGGTTCTGTTCTTGATATATATGGGTTCTGTATAGCTGCATTACAGTAACCTTAATATATAAAGTCTGATTTTTTTTTAAAGGCGTATCTGTGTTAACAAACTGTGTTATTATTCACTTTAAACATCTAATTATGTAAAAAGCTAATTCCTGTTCGCTATTTAAAATGTACACAATTTTTAAGTGAATAATCTTAACTATCTTAGTAAATTAGCCCAATCGGTAGTCGCATTTATTTAGTGTTTCAGGCTATTAAACTTGCCAGTATGTTTTGGGCTGGATGCCAGCACCATGAGGCCTGTGTTAGCCACTCAGCCATATTTTCATCTATCACACATTTCATTAAATGCAACATTTTATTTTACAATTTATGTCTTTATCAGGGATAAGCAGGGTTATTATGCTGAAAATATCTTTCACCACAAAATTACCAATTTCATCCTCAGCAAAATCTTGCAGAAACAGAAACCCCTCAGTTTTGCATATCAAGCTGCTAAGATGAGTTTAGTTTGTTTTATTTAGTATTCTTTGTATTTGTTTTTCAAGTTCTTTTTGTACATTATTTGTGTACTATCTTTGAATTTATTATTTAATTTTTTCCATTGTAAATTCCTTTCTGTGAAATAAACATAAAATGATTATGCTAATGAGGGACCATTTTAGGCACATAAACAGATCCCGTTTAGGTGGGACAATCGTACCTCTAAAAAACACAGAAACCACTTTAATGGCAACATTTCTTCAGAAAACTCCTGAAATAAAAAATCATAATTTCACTTATCCCTAGTCTTTATGTGTGTATTTTTTTTAGATATTTTGGAAAAAGAAACCAACATGTTCACACAGCTGTGTCTTATATCCTTAAAGTGCTACTAAAGTCTTGTTTTTATTTTTCTTTAAAAATAACAAGCATGTTATACTTACCTGCTCTGTGAAATGGTTTTACACAGAGCAGCCCAGATCCTCCTCTTCTCCGGTCCTTCTTCAGTGCTCCTGGCCCCTCCCTCATGTTGAGTGTTCCCCCAGCAAGCAGCTTGCTATGGGGGCACCCGAGCCAAGCCACATCTCTGTGTGTCCATTCAGACATGGCCCCGCCCCCTCTCTCCTGATTGGCTAGCTGACTTTGATTGACAACAGTGGGAGCCCATGGCCCGCTGCTGTGTCTCAGCCAATCAAGAGGGAGAGTCCCAGATGGCTGAGGCACTCATACAATATTGCTGGACAGAGGTGGGGCTCAGGTAAGTATTAGAGGGACTGCTACACACTGAAGGCTTTTTATCTTAATGCATAAAATGCATTAAGAGAAAAAACCTTTTGCCTTTACAATCACTTTAAGGTCATTGTTATGACATAGCTGAGTACATTGCTCTTTTGAACCATGGTACACTGTATTTAAATCTGAAATTCTATACCAGTGACATTAAAAGTGTTTATCTGTATAAAGTTCAATTCATTATGAGAGCTAGGTGGTCATATTTAGGATTCCCAAGCAAAGCAATGGGTCACACTGTTACTGGATAGTATTGTCTTCTCGTGTGCTTTAGAAGAGATTTAGATTGCCCTAAATCAGTAGCAACTATGTCTACTTTAGCTTGAGGATCTGGTTCCCAACCCAGAGCACCCAAGGAAAGGGGGGAGCTAGTGGACTATTGCGGTACTTGGTACAACGATTAAATCAAGATATAGACAGATGTAAGACGTTTTTACAATATTTATTATAAAAAAAGAAAAAAAAGAATAAAATCCAAACACAACATATATACTAACAACCGTACATATAGTGGATGATTTCAATATTTCATTTTTTTTGACTAGTTTCGACACATAGTGGCTTCTTCAGGAAATATACATCTGGAAAACAAATTCACAGATATATTATATCACAGAAAATCATGGTAAGCATGTAAAAAAGCACTGTATGTGCATCGGGAGCAAATAAGATCAATGTATGCATATATTTTTTAGTCTCTTACCCAACTGAGGTACGATCAGGAAGTAGCGGGCACACCAGTGGCAGAGTCTCCCGTGGCGATTGGGGGAGAGAGGATGTATACCAGGCAAAAGGAGCACGGTCTAGGTAGGGAGATGGTACAGGTGGTAAGCAGACCGATAATAATATATTCATGGTGAAAATCCACCACCAGACTGTGCTACTGATTGGCAGATTTGAAAATTGCCAAGGTTGGGACCCTAAAGCCGCCGGTGTCGATACAAGTGTGGTGAAAAGAGCTGCATAGCTCTATAAGTGAATATTAAGCGCGAACAGAGAATTGTGTATTTAATTGCCAAATTTGCCAAAATTTAATTGTAAAAAATACACACCTCCTGTTTGACCACCTATGTCAAAACAGAGGAAGGAATGAACCCATGTTCATGTGTATTGTTGTGTGTATGTCCTGATTTGTCCACTTATCAAAATCTTGCCTAGTTTTAGTGTTGTGTACCTAACTTATCATCTTGTTTAAATTCAAATTCTTTTATACAATGGTGTTTACTATATGCCTTATGATCTGAATCGCATCTCTAATTAATTGTATTTTTTCTTTTTTCGTTTTGGCCTCTACAGCCTTGCTGTGTGTGCATCTGGATAGGGCGGGCACCAGGCTTGTCACTATGGCGATTGGTTAGATCCCTGGGGGACGGGGAGTCTCCGCCCTCTTTTCCCTGGACGGACCTCCCTGACTCCCCTTGCACACGCCTTGACCTAGCTACTGCCAGGTCTTTTGGGTGTGTGCGCAGGCGCGCGCTCACATTGGTTGCGCATGCGCACTGCGGACTGTCGGCGCGCGTGCGCATGCGATTCACACGGGCGCGCGCACTGTGGGACCTTTGACCCCGTGACGCGGTACGCCGGCGACGACATGCCGGCGACCGGCGCGGGGTTGGGAGAGGGTATTTAGACGGACTGGATCCGTCTATTGCCAGGCACTCTGTGGACCAGGGGACATGTCTAGTGCTCGGCTGATGGTGGTAAGTGAGATTATGTTCTGCCTCTACGCCCGTTCATTTCAGTTTTAACCGGTACATTGTCATGCAACCAAGTAATCCACCGATTACTTCTTTCCCTCTTAGGCTCCTTATCTATATACATTGGGGCTAGTAGCCTATAACGTGCTGGGGCATTACTTAACTTTACCCTCATGTTAACGGCACAACCATCTATTGGGCTATCTATAATCGGCTGAACTACTCATATTCCACACCACCAGCCTCCTGTGTCCTCCTGACGTCTATGTCCATAGGGCTGAGCAGGTATGTAATGCCGCGTACACACGAAGGGACTATCCCTCGGGATTATCCGCTGGACTCGAGTCCGGCGGACAATCCCCTCGTGTGTGAGCCTTCGACTGACTTTTTTTCCAAAAAGTCTGGCGGACTAGGTTTTAAGTTTTGTTTTTTAAAATTATCCGCTGGACTTGGCAGTCCGGCGGACAATACGGCCGTCTGTAGTATGGTCCGGCGGACCAAAAAGGACGCATGCTCAGTAGCAAGTATTTTTCTAGATTTCACTTTACTTTGGTTGGGTAGGGGCTTTTATTATTTTATATCTCCCCCACCTGCACTCATAATTCACCTCCATTGCAGATTGTCGCAATGGCTCCTGGTCATGGTATACTTTTTCTCCACAGATCACCGTCTATATTCACTTTATTTTTAAATAAGTTTTGTTTTAAAATTATCCGCTGGACTTGGCAATTTCCAAATCTGCCAATCAGTAGCACAGTCTGGTGGTGGATTTTCACCATGAATATATTATTATCGGTCTGCTTACCACCTGTACCATCTCCCTACCTAGACCGTGCTCCTTTTGCCTGGTATACATCCTCTCTCCCCCAATCGCCACGGGAGACTCTGCCACTGGTGTGCCCGCTACTTCCTGATCGTACCTCAGTTGGGTAAGAGACTAAAAAATATATGCAATAAAATAATGGTCCTATATTTGTTTTCCAGATGTATATTTCCTGAAGAAGCCACTATGTGGCGAAACTAGTCAAAAAAATTATTGAAATCATCCACTATATGTACGGTTTTTAGTATATATGTTGTGTTTGGATTTTATTCCTTTCTTTTTCTGTTTTTTATAATAAATATTTAAAAACCTTAGAATATAGATTTCACTTTACTTTGGTTGGGTAGGGCTTTTAATACGGCCGTCTGTAGTATGGTCTGGCGGACCAAAAAGGACGCATGAAAATGTAATATTTAAAGTGGATGTTTAATCTGCTCATATTTTTCCATCCCTGCATCCTCTTTCCCTCTCTCATAAACATGCTAATGAAATTATTACATAAAAGCTTTCAATTTCATTGCATACCTTATTTAGACCCAGTGGCATCATTAATAGGTCTCTTTGCTTTCTTTATCCAGGGACAGTAAAGCCCCATACACGTGGGCGGAATGTGGGGCAGCATCGGCTGGTTCAATAGAAACCGGCCAACATTTGGCCCATCAGCTCCCGATCAGCGCTCCCAGCCAATGGATGAGAACGCTGACCGAAGTGTTCTGGTGGGAGGGGAGCTGTCCCCCTATCAGAACACAATAGATTAGCAGGGGAGATTGCTGTACAGCGCTAGATGATGCTGGGTGACCTCCAGCCAGGGATTAAAACTAACTTGTTGCAGCTTCTAATGCACACTGTGAGACGCTAAGTGCAGTGAAATCAGAGTAAGTTATTTCAGTACAGGAGAGAAGCCTGGTCAACTTTGTATTACTGAATGTAAGGTGGAAATCCAGCTTTACAGAGAGGGGGCCGTGGAAGATACAGAAAGTTAAAATTTGTAAGTTAAAAACAGTAAAGAGTCACTGCCTGTTGGCCATTTCTGATTTGTGATCACTTGGATGTGTCTGGTTGACAGATATCACTGATTTCCAAAAAAAAATCACACTCTAAGTACTCGTTTTTTATGGCATATTTATATTTATACATACTACAATTTTTTGGGGTAGAATATGGGAGGGTTAAAACAGTATTTGTGTGTTTTTTTTTTTCAATTTTTTTGCCATCTGTCTCATTAGGGAAATTCTCCTTCACTTCCTGTCTGGTAGACTCAACAGGAAATTAAAGGATATCTTCCCAGTGAGAGGAAGCTCCCCTCCTAGACAGTCAAAAGGGAACAAGTCAAGGAAGTTCTCTTCCTGTCCTGGTTTTTGGAGTCACCCTCCCTTTCATAGCCAATGACACTGGTGATCAGGATCATTCGAGAAAGTAAATCTCCCTAAGGCCCCTTTCACACTTGTGCGACTTGTCCTGCGACATATGGTTTGCTCACTTCACTGTTGTGGATGAATGGGGCAGCAAAGTAGAGTGAGAAAAGTAAATATGAGCAGACAGGGGTTTATTAGATGAATATGTTTCTTTGCTCTGAGTAAACAAAGTACAGGTTGACCTTAACTCACGGTATTCTGACAAGAAGCTTAGGTCAGTGCAGGCGCTGTTCAGACAGAATCATATAAGAAAGAAAGTCAGGGTAGCTAGCAGACAGATAACAACTTAGAATGTGTCTAACATAAGTAGCATTTAGGATTTACTGGAGAGTAATTTAAGCAATGATACAGTATATGTGCTATAGCCATGACAGGTGAACAGTATGCACATGTTCTATAAACCAACACATCAATATTTTCCCAACTGTGTATACTGTATAATAAATGTTTTTTGTTTTTTGTTGTTTTATAAAATTGAGGACATGCATACTTTGTTTCATTTTTCAAGCTCTTTTATTCAGTGTTGCCAACCGTCAGTATTTTTACTGGCAACTAGTTACTGCCAGTAAATGCCAGTGACAGGAAAAGGTTGCCAGTTAAAAATAGGTATGTGATGCCCATCTGAGTGCCTGCTACAGAATGTTCAGATGGCACCAGCGAGAGGACGGGTCTGGTGGAGGGGGAGCCTGAGCGTGTGTCAGAAACCATGAAATCAGACAGTACAGTTAAATCACACTTGTTTAATAATAAAAGTAAATAGAACAAATGTAGTCAAAACATAGCCAGTTTCAGGAAAACGGAACAGCTAGTCAGCCGGAGATGAGCGCAGTAAAACAGCAAGCAGGATCTGGAGCCAGAAGGGATGTCAGCCAAGTAAGTCTTTTAACAGGAATGCAGGAGAGCGTCTCTGTGATGTTGAATAAAAAAAAAATTCACATGGGGCGGATCCGTATTGATCCGCCCCGTGAAGATCCGCTGCTCAGCGGGGATCCCCGCTGAGCCGGCTGATGACAGGGCGGTCCCTGCACACTGTGCAGGGACCACCCTGTCAGTTCTCCGCTCTCCTCTATGGGGGATCGGATGAACACCGACCGTCTGTCCGTGTTCATCCGATCCGATTGGTGCAAAACAGTTTTTCAAGGTGAGTACAAAACACTGTATATAATATCCAGACGTGAATAGTGCAACGGTTCAAGCTTGGGCTGTGGTGGGTGTGTGGGGTGGATGGAAGTTAGCTGACAGCTGAGCGGCCAGATCAGAGAAGGAAGGGCTGAACACCGACCGTCTGTCCGTGTTCATCCGATCCGCTCTGCAGACGGATGATCCTATTTTTTCATCCAAAAACGGATGGATGAAAAACATACATACGGTCCGCATGTGTGAAAGGGGCCTAAGTAGGCAGGACTGAAAGATAGGAGCTGGAAGTTAGCTGACAGCTGAGCGTGCTCTCTAGATTAGAGCCTGTATCTCGACGGGCGTTCCCTGGACGGGTAGGACAAGATTTCAAAAAGTGACCTGCCTGGCCACAATAAAGGCATAATCTCTCCCTCCTCCTAAAGGGTTTCTCAACGCAGGTAACTTGATGGGGAGTAAACAAGTCTGCAAAACGTTGGTTGAAGTGGTTTACGAGGGGCCAAATTTTGTAGAGCCGATCGTATCCGGGGGCTCCACGAAGAAGTGGTTTACGAGGGGCCAAATATGGTAAATTGGGTCAGTGGACCAATATGACCGCAACGTACTCATTTTAACTATGCCCATGTCGAGGGATAGGCCCAGGTAGGTCTTAAATTCGAAAACCGTAATTGGTTTCCAATCTCTGGCAAGGGAGGACTGGGGATTAGCAGCATTGAATTGACGTAAAATCAACTGTTTCCACCTGAATTCCGGGTTGGCCAGTGAATGGGGGAAGTACGGGTGCTGCAGAAGTGGTGGGTTCCCAATTAGGATTGGCTAATGCAGCAGGAAGGGCACTATGGGTTTGACGGGCCTGTCTTTATCTTCTTGGTGGCAGCTGGACACTACTTGTGCTTGCCACCTCGCCAGCTTGAACTGCACTTATGGGACTCGCCACGTCACCAAGTGTTACTGCAGTGCTGGTTTGACTATGACCAGGGTGTACTAGGTCGCTGGTGCTTGCCAGTTCACCAGAAGGATGAGAGGCACTAGTACTTCTCTGCTCCATATGAGAGCCATGCAGTCCTTGCACCTCAACAACAGCAGAGTAAGATCAGGTCTGGTACGCCTGACCTTGGCAGGGACCACAACTCCATTGTCAGAGCTATCTGTCATGGAGCCGTATTCTACAGGATCGTATTCTGAGCCTGAATCTGACAGATGAGCGACTTCCTCTTCACTATCTGTCATGCTCAGAAATGTGTAGGCCTCTTCGATTTGCCATTTTGGCCTCTAAATTTACTGGTACAGGTATAGGTATAGCCTATTTGGTTCTTTGGTTGATTGTTTTTTTTATTATGCTGTCACCTTTTGACCATTTTTTGTATTGCATGTTATTATTTGTATTCCCTTCCCCTTCTTGTGAGGTCATTTTTTTTCCTTTGTGTGAGCTTCTCTATTTCCTTCCACCTCCCAAGACACACATTGGGGCTAGAAAAGCCAATACTCCTTTTTGACCACCTTAAATGCTTGAATACCAAGTCTATCTCATCTTATTGCGTTGCCTTAATATTTTGCTTACAATAAAGACATTCATTGATTTCAAGTATTTGGTGACATCAGCTATTTGACGAAGATTGCCCACAGTGATTGTCACTACTATACAGGTCAGGCATAGAGATCTCAGGAAAGGATAGTCACTATCACAACAACTGGAATTAGAATATTCAAACTTAGAATATACCACATGGTAAAGCACTTCTGCCCAACGTGAGGTAGATTCCACAGCATTAATCCAGAGGTGCTAGGTGTGGCTACAATATAACAAACAGAGAATTAATGATGCACTCGCAGCATACTTTTGCTAATAAGATTTCATGTCAATCTATGTGAAGCTGGATGCCAGCAGAGTCTCCAACAAGGCCTATCTCAACTATGCATTCATGAAACCTTCAGAAGTTTCTAGAGGTTTATTGAGCAATGAGGGTGGCAGATTGACCTCCCAACTAATGGTGTCTCCTTAGTTCTGGAGGCAAAAATCACCCAGTAGAGCTAATGGCATGGCACCAGTGGATGTTCTCTTTTTGTCTCTCAGATAAGTAACCACTATATATGTTGTAATGCAAGTTTTTACCATAATGCATAAAATATGCAATGTACTTCATAGATGACAACTAGTTTTCATGCACTTTTAGCACTCTGTGTTCCTACGTTGTAGATCACATAAAACAGGATGATGAGAAGGGGTCCTTAATTTTCAATATTGTCTGGAGCATGCCTTTAATAATCACTAGTCCAAAGGAGTCTTAACATGGTACTATGGACAAAATCAAAAATCATATATACGATGCAGTCTGCCACTAGCATTAGCACAGCAGTCCTCCCATAACATAATTGTATTACCTGTTGATCCTGCCAGTAGAACTATTATTATTATTTTTCCACCTGTAGTGGAACTCAACCCTCCTATCCCACTATCTGCTTAGGAAGGTGCCATCTTAGCCTCTATTTAGGTCTGTAGTTGCCATGGTGCTACACAAGTGACACCTTTCATTCATTGTATGAGGTACAAGTAGCATGTTTGTGGTTTCCACTCACTTAGATATTATTCTTTATTAATTTGGGATATATTGTGGATGCTTTTTGAGCTTAACCGCTTGCCGACCAGCCACCGTCATTATATCGCAGCAGGTCGGCTCGATCCCACGAACCGTCCTAGCTATACGTCAGTCCCTTTAAATGGGATAGCAGGTGGGTGCGCGGGCCTGCTGCATCGCGGGGTGCCGATGCTCGTGACCGGCGATCACGGGCACAAGAGGCAGAACAGGGACATGTTTGTGTAAACACACAAATCCCTGTTCTGTTCTGTGAGGAGAGACAGATTGTGAGTTCCTAATAGCTAGGAATCATGATCTGTCATTTCCCCCACAGTTATAAACACACATAGGGAACACAATTAACCCCTTAATCGCCCCCTAGTGTTAACACCTTCCCTGCCAGTGACATTTTTACAGTAATTAGTGCATTTTTATAGCACTGATTGCTGTACAAATGCCAATGGTCCGAAAAATGTGTCAAAAGTGTCCGATGTGTCCACCATAATGTCACATTCCCGATAAAAATCAAAGATTGCTGCCATTACTAGTAAAAAATGGCCTGGTCATTCAGCAGCCAAATCTTCCGGTGCTGAAGTGGTTAATGTTATTTAACACTGCACTTTTTGGATTGACACTGTAAAATGTGACAGTTATAACCAGTGGCATGCCTTGAATGTAGCGTCCGCTGCTCATGTGCTGTAGGCAGAATGTAAATAAAAACACAGCAAAAACCAACCTTGTGGTTGTGATTGAATTATTGAGCACTTCTAACTTGAGCTTTTTTTTGGGAAACAATTAAAGAACTAAAATCTCCAATGCTTACCTCTTGTCTAACGGTCTGACATCTGCTGGTCCCAGCTTCTTCTCCCCTGCTTCTTCTGGGTGCAAGCCTTCAGCCATCTTAATTGACAAGAGTGGGGTGACACAATTCAGTCATCCTGCCACACAGGTACTGTACCAGAAATAAAATGAGCAGAAGAGACATTGCATGTCTCTTCTGTAATAAATAGCCTGCCTGCTCGTAAGCTTTTCAATTTTGACTTTATTTCCACTTTAAATGGGTGGGTTTAGTTCCTTTTTGGTAGCTTATCTAAATCTTAAGCTTACTAAACTAACCTTGAAGTGGGCTTTGTGTGAACCAGCAACCTCCTGGTTTAAAAAGGGGTTCAATATGCACATGTGGTAGGTATATGTATATGTCTGAGAGAAAATACTCTTCTTCCATAAAACGCAGCCACTGTGCCCATAAATTGCAGCCACTGTCTCATCAAATGCTGCCACTGTGCCCAAAATGCTGCCAATGTGCCCATCTAATGCTGCCAGTGTGCCCATCAAATGCTGCCAATGTTCCCATCTAATGCTGCCAATGTGCCCATCAAATGCTGCCACTGTGCCCATCGAATGCTGCCACTGTGCCTATCGAATGCTGCCACTGTAACCACCACCCGCCTGCTCTGCCTGGCACTTACCCTGTCTCGGTGGGGCAGTGGGTGATGGTTTCGAGCGGTGTCCTCTGTGCGTCCCCTACCGTCCTCTCCTCCCGTCCTCTCCTCCTGATAGGAGTCCAATCACAGCGCCTGTCGTTTCAGCCACTCAGGTGACGGGTAACAGACCAGTGTTAGGAAAGCGAATATTCATTTGCTTTTCTAACACACATGGGTGAACTGCAAGCACCAAGCATGGGGCTCACAGGTCACCTTTTTTTACGCCTATTAGAGCCTATGGCTCTAATAAGGTGCTTCAAAAACAGCCCCCCCCTGCCGCCATAATTCAGGCGCCCGAAGTGGGAGCTGGGTGCCTGTAAAAAGAGGGTATCCACTCCTCCCCCAAATAAATGACATGCCAAATGTGGCATGTCATGGGGGTCACCATCACTTAAAGCAGAAGTTCAATTTTTGGGGGGAACTCCGCTTTAATGAGGAGGAATCCACATTATATTGCGAGATAGTAGGGCTTAAAGTCTGCTCCTACTTAGGCCGACCATACACGGTTGGAATCATTGCAAACTGTTAATGGGCAGGCTGAATATACCAAGCTGATCAATCAATCAGCTTGGGTACAACCAGCCTGCCGGATTCCCTTGAGATTATCACTATTGGCTGCTATAGCTTCGAACAATAATTACTGTCTTTGCCACCGTCCATGCCCCCCCCCCCCCCCCCGCCAGGAGCAGACATTTGCTCAGAAGGAGGGATTCCCCAGTCAGCATTGTCTGTGTTGATGGGGGAATCTTGCAAATTTCAACAGTCGTTGGCTGTTTGACAGTCCTGTTTAAAGCAGTGTTTCTCAAATGGGATGCCATTTAAGTTCTACTGGCATGCAAAGAAATGTGCACTGTGTATGGCCTGCCTTAGAGAATATTTGCATATCACATGAATTCCTTTTGTTACACTTTAAGAAGTTTAAAACATTTTCATCTCTTTAATTTTTGAGTGGAATATTTCTATTAAAAAAGTTCCTATAAAAGTAAAGGCGGCACTGCCTTTAAGACACCATAATAAAAGATAGCAAGTTATTTGCAAATGAGAAGAATCTAGGAATAAAGTGTAGGGTGGTGTGTAGTTGGAGTTTTTCTGTAGGGAGAGGTATGCCTGTCAGATGGAATGCTGTATAAAAAGAATGCAAAGGGGAAGATTTGTTGTTGCTAATAGCAAACAGCTTTCAAATGTCATTTTTAACTTGCTAGTTTTGAAAATGAATAATGGAAGTCAGAAATGTTTCCCATACCAGGCCTTAGGGCCTGCTTGAAATATATGTCATGCGCCCTAGTGATGATACATCCATTCAGTAATGACTTCCTGTTAACTAAACAGTAGGATTCAAACTTATTTTGAAGTTATTGGCTGTTTGACAGTCCTGTTTAAAGTATACAGCAGTGTTTCTCAACTGGGATGCCATTTAAGTTCTACTGGGGTTATGCAAGAATGGGACCCAGTTTGCCCTGGCTCAGCCTCATAAGTTGCAATGTTGTGAGTGGGCCAGCCAACCAATGATGCTCTAGAGCATTCAGCACCATGGCAACTCATGATGCTGATCCAGGCAGATGGCATGCAGGGCTAACCTGCTAATTCAGGTAAGGACAGACATCTGGCTCCTCTATACCTGATTCACTTACTGCCATCTGCTGCATTGATGGAGTCAAACGGTAGGGCTTTGGTGTTTACAGAGGAGTGTGCGGATACGAGGACTCTGATGTATAGGAAGGACTTTGACATATAGGAGGGACTCTGATGTATAGTAGGGGCTTTGATGTATAAGAGGAACTCCGATAATATAGGGGGCTCTGATAACTCAATGGGGGGGACTCGGATATATAGGGAGGACTCTTATGTATCGGAAGCACTCTGACATATAAGAGGAACTCTGAAGTTATGGGGGACCTCTGACATGATGGAGGGCTCCTGGTGTGAAGGGGGGCTCTGACATGATGGGGGGACCTCTGATATGATGGGGAGACTTCTAATGTGAAGGGATGACACATTATCCTAAACTCAGGTATCCCATTGATGAAAAAAACATTTTTAAATTTTTTTTATATTTTAGACTGGGTGCTTTGGGATTTTGCATACTTTTAAATCTGAATTCCAGGAACTTAGCAACTTTGCAAAAAGTGCAGGCACATTATGCATGAAGCCCAATTAGGTATGTCATCTCTGTTTTTTGCACTCCCGGAGGATACACCCTAGCTTTGAAAGGAGACTAGCACACACAGCAGCTATAGCCGCCCCTCTCCTCTGCTATCTGTTCACAGAAGCCTTTGTATTTTGTGAATGAGTTCACAAAATACAAAGGCTTCTGTGAATGGGCAGAAGGAAGGGAAGGCATAGCATTTTCAGTAACTCTGCTTTTTGAAGGAATTGAGACCACAGCAAGCAACGTTGGAGCTCCAGAAGTTATCTTCCTGGAGCACAATAAACCTTTCAGATGTGAATATAAGAAATAAGAGTATGAGGCAGCAGGCACCTTGTTAGACTTAACATATGGTATGCCTGCTGTTTTTGAAAAGTATCTGAATTTACGGAATTCAGCTTTAAAGGCTGCCACAACTGAAAAAAAGTTAAAGACAGTTATATAGTGTTCAGGTGTAATAAACTGAACTTTAAGTTAAGTTAAACAGCGTGTTATATTTATGTAGAATTACAGTTTATCCTCAATAAACACATTGTTAAAATAGCAAGTGTCTAAATAAGATTTTATTGACTGCTGTAAAAAAAAGGTTTGCAGATTTATAAATTAGTAAACAGTAGTTTATAACTGATATGTTGAAACACTAAAAATTCTGATTATCCCAAATATGACACCCATATTTTAAGTTTAAATAAACATGAGGGCCAGTGAACCAAAGCACTGCAACCCAATTTCCAGGCTCCAGGCCTCTTATGTTTAGACTGGAACAATCCCTGAGGTACAGCCTCAGGCTGTCTAAGCTTAATAATGAGGCCAACCTTGGGAAACCTATTGCTTAGAACACTTTTAACAAACAGCTGATTTTGCAGCAGTTGCAGAAATGGAAGCAGGAATTAAGATTCACTAGTTATGTTTCTGTGACTCTCAGTTATGGGTCAGTGAGTTTTGTAAATAATTCAGAAGTCTACTTCAATATTTTTTTCACTTATCATTTATGCATTGCATTATCTGTGTATCCCTCAAAAGAAAGGCTAGTACCAAATAAGAGAATTTCCCTCACCCAGTATCCAGGCCGTTCTTTCACTTCTCCCTGTCACTGTCAATGATAACGTCTCAGCAGACTTCATAGAGCGCGTGCTTACCTAACAGCAATTGTTCTCAGATTGCCCTTTCTAACAAAAATTGCTATGTTACACGAAAAGGTGAGAAGGTTTTTGATGTTGTGTGTAGACATTTCAGTAGCTTTTCAATTAAAATTCTTCAAATCACACATGAAGATAAAAGATAGAGTTTAACCAAGTAAAATCAATCAGTTAGTTCACCTTTCCCCCAAACTGCCTATGCAGGTACGGCATAACTGTAGATGAAAAAAAACTGTGCAGCTTTGATTAAAGATAATGCCCCTGTACATGTAAGCCATTGATGACCTCCTGTAAAAGATATATGTTGGGCAGGTAAGGTAAGAATAGACCATATCCCACCTCCTGCCCGAGGTGGTGACTACAATAAAGCGCTCTTACAAAGCGAACTTCGATGGATTTTCGTACGGCATAACTGTAGATGAAAAAAAACTGTGCAGCTTTGATTAAAGATAATGCCCCTGTACATGTAAGCCATTGATGACCTCCTGTAGCCTGGCCGAAAAACTCACAGCAGCACTGAGCTCACAGTTGAATTGGAGGGAGCTTGCTTCTATGATAGTAGGGCCGAGCAGCAGTAATGGCAGTAATGGCAGTGATCACCTTAGCAACATCCTAGCAACAAGGAAGGATGGGGGAACACCATTTCTGAGAGTTGTCTGCCAGTTTCAGGGAGGTACCTAAATGGCCTACACCTATCAGGGGCATTATTCAACTTTAATCAAACACAGTTGTTTATCACCTACAGGTGTAACTTACAATACTTGCATAGGCAGTTTCTTGAAGCAGTGAACTAACCGTTTAGATTTGAACCCCATCAATGTCACTAGTTGCTGTACAACCCCAGACTTCATTGTGTTTAGCCAAAAAGTTATGTTTATTTGGGGAATGCCAAACTCGTACCAAGCCAAACAAACTGTTCTGGTCTATGATTAGTTCGACATTTCTATGTCCTCGTCTAGGACCAGTTATCCGAAGGTAATCGCGGCATGATTATATGTGAACAGCCACTAATGGCTGCAGGCGCTGTAAGGCTCCCATTGCTTTGAATGGGGCTTCCCACCCACAGCTATTCACAGGAAACACTGCTGAGTCAACGGATGGTAATCACAGTAGGCCCCAGGCGCAAGTGTGAATGAGATGTTGTTGTACTTAGTTTGAAATTCTCGTACTGTAGCTGCTCTGTTACTGAATGCTCTTGAATCAACCACTATTTTTCCAGTTCAGTAAGAAACCCTTTGGGCCCTTTCACACTGGGGCGTTTTTCAGGCGGTACAGCGCTAAAAATAGCGCCTGTATACCGCCTGAAAAAATCCTGCCCCATTCACTCCAGTGTGAAAGCCGGCGGGCTTTCACACTGGAGCGGTGCGCTAGCAGGACGGCAAAAAAAGTCCTGCTAGCAGCATCTTTGGAGCGGTATAGGAGCGGTGTGTTCACCGCTCCTATACCGCTCCTTCCCATTGATTTGAATGGGAAACCGCGGTAAAACCGCGGCAATACCGCCGCAAAGCGCCGCTACGGCGGCGCACTGCGGGGGTCTTTAACCCTTTTTCGGCAGCTCGCGGGGGGGTAAAACCGCAGCGCGAGCGGCCGAATACCGCGGTTAAAACGACGGTAAAGCAGCGCTAAATATAGCGCTGCTTTACCGTCACCGCGGCTCCCCGCCCCAGTGTGAAAGGGGCCTTTTTTTCTGAATATAGTTGATCTTGATGTTGTTCATTAGTTAGTGACCAGCTCACTGGAAAACTCAGCAAATTGGTTAAATAACCTAAAAGCTTTACTGTTAAGCTTTAAAATGTATATACTGAGCATAAAAATCTGCAAATGACTTTCATATGCTTCCGTCCGGACCTGAACCGGTAAATGGAGACGTACCGTGCTGTGAAGCGCGTCGTGTTCTAATGTGAACCCAGCCTTAAGCACATCTGATAGGCTAAATCATTTCACTGAACAAAGCAAGGTTTTGTGGGTTACAAGCTAATGCCTATAATTATTATTAGCCAGCATCAGACACTCTCTGCCCTCCCATCTGATTGATCTCAGGAAATAGCAATCACCTGTGTTTTAAATTGTTAAAGATGTGCTACTGAGCTCCTTAATGTAACACATTCTGCTCTACCTTCATTCGTCTTTAATAAGGATTAAAAGGCAAAATATAAAAATCCCTTTAAATAACATGCTTGGAGATGACTTAAGGGATGGCTTGGGGATGGCTTCTTGGCACATATAGTGTACAACTGTAGGATGTACACCAGCAAATGTGACATTTAAAAAAAAATAGCCACCACTAAATGACAGATTCTTCCCGCTTCTGTTGTAAACAAAGAAGCCAGGAGATCCCTGGTGACATCATGGGCCACATATGGTCATTAATAAATGTGGTCAATGACATCACCCAGCATACCCGTCCCGTGTGTTGACATTTGGGAGCCAGCTATCATGTGTGGCGAGAGTCCAGCAGAAGAGGATTGTTTTTGTGTTTTGGGGGGTCATTAAGGAATTATTTGTTGTGATAAATGATGAATCTACATTGCTGGACTATGTGAATGATGTTGGATGTACATAGTGAAACATGTTTTTTTAGGGTGTCTGCATGTTTACTTTGTAAAAATTTTTGTAACAAGAGGTAACAAAAAACAAGAGGTACTATGTATTGTCCGGGAAAGGTGACAGAAGGCTGAGAAAAACCATTTAACACTGACAATGGTGAGCTTTTATTAATTTGTATAAAACCTTTATCTAACTGTTGCTGTAACTGCTTAAAGTGATATTAAAGTCTTTTTTTTTTTTTAAATAATAATAAACATGTTATACTTACCTGCTCTATGCAGTGGTTTTGCACTGAGCACCCCCTGATCATTCTCTTCTCAGGTCTCTCTCCGGTGCTCCTGGCCCCTGCCGATTGCCCCCACAGCAAGCAGCTTGCTATGGGGGCACCCGAGCAGAGCTGCGTCTCTGTGTGTCTTTTCAGCCATGGCTGGGCCCTGCCCCCTCTTTCTCCTCATTGGCTCACTGACTTTGATTGACAGCAGCAGGAGCCAATGGCATCCACTCCTGTCTTAGCCAATGATGAGGGTGAGCCACGGACAGCCGAGACTCTCGTGCAACATCGCAGGATCGAGTTGGGCTCAGGTAAGTATTAGGGGGGCTGCTTCACATTGAAGGTTTTTATCTTAATGCATTCTATATATATTCTATTTATCTAACAAACTTACATACTCACCCATGTGGATACAGCATTGGTCAGATGCTGCAGCTGTCTCCCGCCGGCTCTAAGATCAAGAACTGAGCGGTCACATGACCACTGATCAAGCAGTTCTTGGTTCTCACTAAGCAGAGAGTGGTGACTGTTAATCACAGACTCTCTGCTCTGCCCCTCCAGCGATAACTGGATCACCGGACTGTAAAGAGAACAGGAGCAGCTGGCTCAGGCTCTCAGGTGCATTGAGAGGCTGAGCCAGCTGCTGGTCAGGCATTTGGGCAAATTCCAACATTATTGTCAGGATCCATGCACAGCCAGCTCCATGATATCAGCGCTGGATACACCAGCATATTAAAACACTTTCCAGTTGCTTGGTTGGTTCAGTTGTAGGCTCCAGTAGCCTTTTACTGGACTCATTATGTTTTGTTTGCTAAATAAAACATACAGTGTCTTTAATTCATTAACATATGTCAGTCTATTTGTGCTATTTGTATTTTCTTAATAAATGGTAAAACAGCCATGGTGTCCATCAAATTGATCACTTATAGTACATTACATAATTGAATTTCCCTGTTTAGGCTGTTAACAAAAGATGGATTTTAGTAGATTAATTACATTATTACTACTTAACTTCCAAATCTACATGAAACCTGCTAAATCAAATGTTAATGGCCCTGTTTTGATAGCAGGGATGCCATAAAATATCCTAGGTATGATTTATACTGAGGATATGCGTCAAAGCTTTAAGAGTACACTGAAAATGAAGCAGCAGTGACATCTAGTGGTAGCTGCTTAGTTTAGGTCCTAAGGACATAACGACACAGAATAAAAACTTTGACATGATTATCCTATGACTGCATTATAATACCTTTTCAAAAACAAAACTTCCTAAAATGTAACAGCTGCACTAAACACAAATATATTATACACTCCAGAACAATTGTAGGCCAGTAGAGCAGAAGTGAAAGAAAATCCCCAAAAATGGTGAGGGGAGGAGAGGGAAAAGCGGAACTTCCTTTTTTAATTGAAGTACAGCTTAGCCCTTGTTCACATTGGAGCGATTTGTCATGCAATTTGACAGGTCAAATCTCTTGACAAGTCACACCCTTTTGCCAGCAATCGCACTGTTCAAAAAAAAAAGTAGTTCCTTTTGGCAATTTCGGGTGTGACTTGCATAGACATCTGTGCATGAAGCTGCGCAGATGTCTTCCAAGTCACACCCGAAGTCGCACTGACATGTGGCTTTGAAATCATGCAATTTCAGATGAAGTTGCATGATTTTAAAGCTGCAGTCAAAGTGAACGAGGGCTAAGGTTAGTAGGGAAGCCACCTCTGAGAAGGTGATGCACAGAGGTTTTTCCATTGAGAAAGAAATAATGAAGTGTGATTTTACATTAATCGTTTTTTTTTTTTTTTAAAAAGCAAGCCACCTTGAATTGACGTTTTACAGCAGGTGCCTACAGACATTAGACCATTACACATTCTGGCTAAAATGGTCCAAAATTATTGCCTCTTGTTACCCTTATATCAGAACAGAAATGGCTGCTATGGTTCTCCTAAGGGTGGCACCACAGATGCCTGTTGAGATGTCAAACTGCAGCCAAACTATTTTTAGCAGTGTGTTGTTCCCCCTCTTTCTAGAAGAGTGCTCCAGAAAGGTGCAGCAGTGTCTCCAAAGTAAAAACAAGCCAAAGTGTCAGCTCAGTGAGCAGTGATATAAGTACCATCAACAAGCCACAGGTGACCACCAACGCCACGCAGCGTAATGGAGGGGGGGCGGTGCCAGCGCCTGAGTGACGATTGGTGCTCGGCAATTGGCGCTCAAAACCCTCCTCATTCAATGCGCAGATAGAAGAAACAACGCGTTGGCGCGCGTCGCCTTGATGGCTCACTGAGCTGACACTTTGGCTTGTTTTTATTTTGGAGACACCACTGCACCTTTCTGGAGCACTCTTCTATTCTATCCTCAAGGTATCTTGTGGTTTATCTTACTCATTCACTAGTCTTTATACTGTCACCTTTCTCTTATCACACATTCCTGGTTAGATCCTTTTCCATGTCCTTGGTTTCTTTATCATTGTTACGTGGCTTTGGGTTACCATCTTTCTGTCTTTTTTACTTTTTCTTTGGTATCACCTGTGTAATCACTTTATTTACACAAGGTCATCCTCTACAGATATTTCTTGGAAAACATAGCACCCAATTATATATCACAGCTGATTACTGTGTTTATTCTTATCTACACCCACTGGGCGGCACAGTGGTGTAGTGGGTAGCACTCTCACCTAGCAGTAAAAAGGGTTGCTGGTTTGAATCCCAACCACGACACTACCTGCCTGGAGTTTGCATGTTCTCCCTGTGCCTGCGTGGGTTTCCTCCGGGTATTCTGGTTTCCTCCAACACTCCAAAGACATGCTGATAGGCTAATTGGCTTCTGTCCAAAATTGGCCCTAGTATATGAATTGGGACCTTGGATTGTGGGCTTCTTGAGGGTAGGGACCGATGTGAGTGTACAAAGTACAGGGATAGGGACAATTGTAGACACGCACCCACACTCACTCAGGTTGAACTCAATGGACTGGTGTCTTTATTCAACCTTACTAACTATGTAACTATGTAACTATATCGATGTTGGTGCCGCCGTTTTGCCACAGTTATTACCGCCTCTGCTCCCGGGGTATACGTTTCCTACAATGCCTCCAGTAATTGATATCATCAACACATTTTTTACTTATATACTATGGTTAGGTAAGAGCGTTTGGGATCCATTGTTGTTCCCCCCTTTTTTTTCCTGTTTTATTCCCCCTTTTCCTTTTTATCTACCATGATATTATTTTTGGCATTTCTGCTCTATTATAGATACTGTGGAGATGCGACCCCATGTCACAGGTGCATATAAGCAGTATATGCCTGATTTTGGCAGGAATAGTAATTACACACCTGTGGGCTGGGTTCATAAACATCCCAGGAAGAGAAGTCAGTGCTCAGACTTGGAGACGGCTCTGCCCAGCAGACAGGAAGTCTGGCCAGGAGCTTGGAAGGGTTCCACGAGAAAGAGACAGGAGGTCTCAGAGCCTAAGACTGCAGGTGACAGTCTGTATGTACGTTTGAAGCAGGCAGGTGTAGCCTGTGACTAAATCAGCACGAAGCTGACAGTGAGTAAGCCAGGAGGCTATCGTTTGGTTATGCAGTGATGGTGGAACCCCCTGCGAGGGAAGATTTCTGTTTGTTTGAACTTTTTCGTTTCCTTTAAATAAAAGTGGGCTGCCATGCCCTAAAAATGCAGTCTGGAGTGGCACGTTTCTGGAAAATTGCATGCACCACTTGAATCTAATCACCCCGGATCGTCACAATACTTTCAATCTGCATCCGCTCCTGACGAGTGGCATTATGTCCACAAAACCCATAGAGCTTCCATGACGATACAGTAACCATGTGCAATATTTTCATTATTCATTTATTACTTTTTTATCATAATGAATTATTCCCACCAATACCATCGTGTTTACATATTACCATGTTTGCTCTGGGTATACACACTGCAGGTCCAACAATGCATGTATCATGTTATTATTGTGTACGTTATTTGTACTATTTGGATGATGTTTATTGTGATCGGTTCATATATATATATATTAAACGGGGGCAGAAAACGGGGGCAGAAAAATTGGGCCTTGGGTGGTGGTGGTGGTGCCCTAAACCAAAGATATTGTTGGAAGCTGGTATCATAAAGATTGGGGAGGAATAGCATAGTCAGAATAGTCTTCAAGGGATCCCACATCCATAGCAAATTCAATCAGTTACATCAGCATCAGGTGCTTGATAGCTGCTGATCCAAGACTGATTCATTTTTATGAATGTGAGCCTATCAACGGAGTCTGTGGCGCACTCTTTGATCTGTTACAGACCCTCCAGCAGCACCGAATGTGCGTTCAGAAAGCATGCTGAATGCAGGACAGGCCAGTAGTTCAATTGCATATTGGTCTCCAAGTCTGCTCTTGCCCCTAGATATTCCTGCACCATGTAATGCAGACACTGGAGATAGTTGCTTGAACCAATCAGACATTGGCTGAGGACTGAAAAATTGTTTAAAGGCATCGGTCAGCCGGCCACCTTCTCTACTGCTTTTCCTCTGACTGAACAAAGCCTCAGCAACAGGTTGTCCAGCACCAGGAAATTGTAACCTTCCAGGGTCTGGAAATGCGTTGCACAAACCTTTCTTCAAGACCTCCTTAAGATGTTTAATCCTCTGCTCCCTCTGCGAAGGCAGGATGAGTTCTCCAACCTTACCCTTGTGACATGGATTAAGAATTGTTGCCAGCCAGTAATGATCCCTCTCCTTGATACCACAAATCCTAGGGTCCTTTCGCAGGCTTTGCAGAATCAGGGAGGCCATGCAGCGTAAGTTTGCAGAGGCATTCAAATCTGAGTCCTCTGGGTCATTAAGGATCACATGATCCGTAACGACCGCCTTCCAGCCACGTACAACTCCTTGGGTTTCTGGGGACTGAAAACCATCACTTGAAGTGTTATCCTCTACTTCCATGCAGACACAATCCTCCTCCTTTCTGTGTGTTTGGCGGGCCCACAGGAATGCTATCTAGATAAAGGGGGCCTTGAGAGGTAAGGAAGTCCTTCTCTTCCTCCTGCTGTTCTGCCTCAAGTGCCCAGTCCATGATTCCATGAAGCGTGTGCTCCAATAGGAAGACTAGAGGGACAGTGTCACTGATGCATGCATTGTCACTGCTCACCATACTTGTGGCCTCCTCAAATGGTGACAGGACAGTTCATGCATCTTTGATCAGTAGCCACTGGCATTGTGAAAAGAAGCCAAGCTCCCCTGACCCTATCCTGGTGCCATACTCGCACAGGTACTCATTGATGGCCCTCTGCTGTGTGTGCAGCCACTGCAGCAATGCAAACGTTGAGGAGTTCCACCTGGTGGGCATGTCACAAATGAGGCGGTTGGTGGGTAGCTTGCATTCCCTTTGAATGTCAGCCAGCCGAGCACTGGCATTGTATGACCGGCGGAAAATACCACAGACTTTTCTGGCCTGCCTCAGGACATCCTGTAAGCCTGGGTACCTGCTCAAGAACCGCTGCACCACCAAATTCAAGACGTGTGCCAAACATGGAACATGGGTCAAGTGTCCCTGTCGGAGGGCAGAGCGAAGGTTGGTGCCATTGTCGCATACAACCATTCCTGGCTGAAGCTGGCGTGGTGTCATTCACCTCTGAGCCTGACCCTGCAGAGCTGACAGAATCTCTGCCCCAGTGTGGCTCCTGTTCCCTAGGCAAACCAAGTCAAGCACTGCATGGCATCTTTTAGCCTGACTGCTTGCGTAGCCCCTTGAACGTTTACGAAGCACTGCTGGTTCAGAGGATAAATCTGCAGAAGAGGCCATAGAGGAATAAAAAGAGGAGGGGTGGAGGAGAGAGCTGTGGCAGAATCACCACTAGCATTTTGGAGACGTGGTGGCGGAACAAGCTCCAATAACACTGAACCCTGTCCTGTATCCTTCCCAGCTGCCAGCAGAGTTACCCAGTGCACCGTGAAGGAAAGGTAACACCCCTGACCATGCCTGCTGGTCCATGAGTCAGCAGTAATATGAACCTTACTGCTGACTGCCCTGTCTAACGAGGCCAAAACATTGCCTTCCACATGCCGGTAGAGAGCCGGAATGGCCTTCTGTGAAAAGAAATGGCGTTTTGGAACCTGCCCCTGAGGTACAGGACATTCCACAAATTCACAAAAGAGGGCAGAGTCTACCAGCTGAAAAGGCAGCAGTTGCAGTGCTAGCAATTTGGCCAAGCTAGCATTTAGACGCTGAGCATGTGGATGGCTGGGACCGAATTTCTTTTTACAGTTCAGCAACTGGTATAGGGAAATTTGCCTACTAAAATCAGATGGTGGTGTACTGCTGGCAGATTTGCTGCAAGAACTTGGGACACCTATTGCTATACCTTCATTCCTCTCAGTGCAAGTTTTTGAGAGGACTGGAGGTATAGTAGGGTTGGAGATCCCAGATGAGGAGCAAGGAGAAGTCCACCTTTTTCTTTCATGTGGGTCTTTCAAGTGCTGTTGCCAACGAACTGCATGGCAGGTTGTCATATGTCTGGTCAAGCATGTGGTGCCCAAGCGGCTGCTGTTCTGGCCATGCTTGATCTGCTTCAGACATAGGTTGCAAACAGCAATGGTGCTGTCAGGGAACCTCCGCACCAAGCAGGTGAATCCCGGATCCAGAATGCGCATTTGCGCACCTTTTTTGCTAACATATGTGCGCATCGGCTCATATGTATAGATGTGCGCATTGGCGCACAGATGTGTGCATTAGCGCACAGATGTGCGCATCGGCACATTTTTGTGGAATAGACATGCGCACTGTGCACGTTCTTGCGCGCAGGCCGGCGAACCACGGCGCACGGTGCCCTATTTAAACGAGCAGCCACTTAGCATCAGTGCTGGATTGTCTCAGCTTGTTCCTGGATACCTTGCTGTTGCCTTGTCTGATTTCACCTGATCTTGAACACCCGGCTCTTTCTGACTACTCTCTTGGATCACCCCTGCAACCTTGTCTGCCTTGTTTACCTGCACCGACCACGGCTTGAACCTCTGACTTCGGCTTTGTCTCCTGACTCTGTACTTCGCTGCCTGACTTGTTGCCGACCTTTGCCTGCCCCCGACCACGAGCCTACCTGCCGTCTGTGTACTTCTCTGCCAGCCCGTTGCCAACTCCTGCTTGTTCCTGACCTGCTATCTACCTGCCTACAGACACCTGCACCCTTCCGCTGCCCTAGCAGTTCCTGTCTCCACCTCCAGGGGTGCTAGGACCGGGACCATGCAAGAGGCCGCCCTCGTCATTTCGGACTCCGCTGTAAGGTACGTGACAGGTGCGATCTGCTGCACACGTGTCGAAAAAGGCCCACACCAAGGAACTTTTAACTACTTCGGCCCCGGACCAATTTGCAGCCAAAGGACCAGGCCCCTTTTTGCGATTCGGCACTGCGTCGCTTTAACTGACAATTGCGCGGACGTGCGACGTGGCTCCCAAACAAAATTGGCGTCCTTTTTTTCCCACAAATAGAGCTTTCTTTTGGTGGTATTTGATCGCCCCTGCGGTTTTTATTTTTTGCGCTATAAACAAAAATAGAGCGAAAATTTAGAAAAATGCTATATTTTTTACTTTTTGCTTTAATAAATATCCCCAAAAAATATATAAAAAAACATTTTTTTTTCCTCAGTTTAGGCCGATAAAAAAAATCGCAATTAGTGATTATTGATTGGTTTGCGCAAAAGTTATAGAGTTTACAAAATAGGGGATAGTTTTATAGCATTTTTATTAATATTTTTTTTTACTAGTAATGGCGGCGATCAGCGTTTTTTATTGTGACTGCGACATTATGGCGACACATCGGACATTTTTGACACATTTTTGGGACCATTGTCATTTATACAGAAATCAGTGCTATTTAAATGCACTGATTCCTATGTAAATGGCAGTGACAGTGAAGGAGTTAACCACTAGGGGGCGGGGAGGAGTTAGTGTGACGTGTGTGTTTTTTTTTTGTACAGTAGGGGGCGTGGCTGACGTCTGACGTCACTGATCGGCTTTCCCGATGACAGGGAACAGCCGATCAGTGACAGGCAGTGTAAACAAACCTCTCCCCGTTCTTCAGCTCTGTGACCCGATCGCGTCCGCTGGTCCCGTGGCCACGGAGCTCCCGACCGGCGGCGGCGTGCGCGCGACCCACGGCTGGGCAATTAAAGGGGATGTACCTGTACGTGCTTTTGTCCAGCCGTGCCATTCTGCCGATGTAAATGTGCAGGAGGCGGTCGGGAAGCGGTTAAAAGTCAGCAGCGCCCTGCACCTGCGGAGCTCTGCGGTGTGATGCAATAGAGTGGCTGCCCTTAAGCTGCCCCCTAGAGGACATCCTGCCTCATTGTAGTTGTGCCTCCTCCTCTCTTCTCTCAGGCACCCAAGTACAGTCAGTGACCTCATTATCCTCTCTCTCCTCATCACTGGAGCAAACTTGGCAGTATGCTGCAGCTAGGGGAACATGACTGCCAGTTCCTTGTCCTTCTTGGGCACCGCCTTTCTCTAGGCTCACGTTACTCCCTTCCTCAACCTGGGAACCAACATCAGAGCCATCAAATCGCTGCGCATCCTCCAGCAGCATGTACCCGACACTATGGTCGAATAATTCTGGGGACTCCGTGCATGATGGCGGGGCTACGGAAGAAGTGACTGTGGACAAGGAGCCGATGGAATAGGCTGCTTTGGCAGCTGCGTTGGAAGGCAAACTACTCTGAGCCTTGATGACAGAGGATGAAGAGGATGAGGACGGCTTTGTTATCCACTCCACCAACTCTTCTGCATGTTCTGGCTCAATAACACAGCCAGCAGCAATAAAAAAGGACAAGCGTGCCCCACGGCCACCTGCAGAGGATGCACCATGTTCATGACCAGCACTGTTGACTGTAGACACAGAGGCTGCTTGCCCTCTTTTAATGGCCTGTGAGTATCTGCCTCTCCTTGGTGGCTTTTCCGGACATGATGTATATTTTGTTTTGCAACACCACACTACACTGTATTAGATACTGTGTACACCACCAGAAGTGTAGTAGAAACTGTATACACAGTATTAGATACTGTGTACACCGCCTGCCCTGTATTGGCAACTGTACTATGGCTGCACTGTATTGTGTACTGTATACACCACCAGAAGTGTAGTAGAAACTGTACACACTGTATTAGATACTGTGTACACCACCTGCACTGTATTGGCAACTGTACTATGGCTGCACTGTATTTTATACTGTGTACACTACCAGAAGTGTAGTAGAAACTGTATACACTGTATTAGATACTGTGTACACCACCTGCACTGTATTAGAAACTGTACAATGGCTGCACTGTATTTTATACTGTGTACACTACCAGAAGTGTAGTAGACACTGTACACACTGTATAAGATACTGTGTACACCACCTGAAGTGTATTAGAAACAGTACACAACAGAATGCAATGTAGATATAGGCTGCACTGGATGCAAAGTATATATATATATATATATATATATATACACACTGACTGAAAATAGAGTAAACACTGAATATATAGCAGTGTAAGCAGCCTTATGTAGTGTGGGGCGTGTACTTAGTCCCTCTGAGCCATGATTGGCTAAAGGCACCCTGCCTTAGGTCAATTATGGCTCTCTTAGCAGAGGGCGCTGTGCTTGGCCAAAGCATGTCGGTCAGGTGTATGCTTTGGCCAATCATCATACAGCGAGATCGTGCATTATGGGGCAGTCCGCGGCGCTCAAATTTGCCTCAAACGCCCCATAATGTTTGCTCTTCGCCGAACAGGCGAACACCCGATGTTCGACCCGAACATCAAGCTCATCCCTACCCACAACAGTAAAATCAGTCTGTATATGCAGTAAAGCATGCTTGTTATACTCACTGTGGAACCTAAGGGGTTAATTCTCCACATTGTGTAAAAAGGCTGTTTGATCCTATCTTTTCTGATCCTCCCCTTCTTTTACTGTCCCCAATCCATCTGCTGATAGAACACAGCCGGGGGCCCCTTTCACACAGGTGGACCTGTCAGTTTTTTAGGCGGACCTGAACGGATGCTCCATACAGATACACTAGGGCAGGGGTCTCCAAACTTTCTAAACAAAGGGCCAGTTTACTGTACTTTGAACTGTGACCATTGGGAGTAGAAAATGTCCAGACATCAGTGGGGAGAAAATAATGCCACATAATTTGTTTCAGTGGGAGTAATTGTGCTCCATCGTTGGTGTCAGTGGGAGTAATTGTGCCCCATCGTTAGTGTCAGTGGGAGTAATTGTGCCCCATCGTTGGTATCAGTGGGAGTAAATATGCTCCATCGTTGGTGTCAATGGGCCCCATTGTTGGTGTCATTGGGAGTAACTGTGCTCCATCATTGGTGTCAGTGGGAGGAATTGTGCCCCATCATTGGTGTCAGTGCAAGGAATTGTGACCTATCAGTGGGTTCACTGGGCAACATTGTGGGTGTCATTGGGAGGAATTATGTCCCTTCATCAGTGTCAGTGGGGGGGTTATGCCCCATTGTTGGTATCAGTGAGTGAAACAGTGACCCAAGGGCCGAATATGAGCAAGCAAAGGGCCACATCTGGCCCCTGGGCTGCAGTTTGGAGACCACTGCACTAGGGAATGGGGGCTTGTTTTAAACTGATTTTAGTGCTTGTTCAGAATATGTAAATATTTTAAAGTGCATGGTATGGGCACAGGTACGGCCTAATCTTGACTTTATGAACAAACCATAATGTTAAATAAGGGAATTTTTCAGTGATGGAATGTGATTTGTGAACTTAGGCTCTTGGAGTAACCAGATTAAAGAGAATACAGAAAAAAATTGCTGAATGTCTGAGAATCATCAGCACCACATCCCTTGTTTGAAAATTACATAACAAAAGAATCAAGATATGGGATTTTTAAGGTGCCAAAACACGACAAAATCTAATTAAAAATGATGTCAAAATTTTATTAGAAACATCTAAAGATCAACATATTGTCGTCAAATATAACCATACAATACATGAAACAGATACAACTGATTGGATTTCTACATGTTTCGCCATAACGATGGCTTCCTCAGGAGAACTTTTATCAGGCACTGCATGTATGATCACTATAAATTGAAAATAACAAAATTTAAACGCAATGAAACAAAAAACATACTTTAATAATAACAAATATATGTATTACAATATTAAACCAATTTCTTAAGTGTGCAAAGGCCTGTGCATTATTTTATAGGACTCTTTTACCTGGATGTTGATAAGTACTTAACATTAAAATCCAATGAATATTTTGGCTCCAAAACCACAGGGATGGACTTATATGGATAATTGATGAAGTCACAGAGAGAGGCACAAAGGCCCATCTGAGAGGGAGGTGGTATATGTAAGTAATCAAGACAAGACTAAACAGCAAAATAGATAAATATTTGTTTTCTGCCTACCTGTAAAAACAGTGGGCAGCAATGAATCCTGAATTGAGGGTAACAAATCCAAAAATGTCCCAGTTGTTTTCCTTTCCCACACTAGGAGAGGGGGCAAGGGGTAGTTTTCAACAAAAATCAAGGTTCAAAAGAACCGCCATGGACCTAAATCAGAAAGTGGCATATAAGCTACTTGTAACTACTAAACACCTTATGTTAGCTTCAATCAAATCCCCCTTCAGTCGAAAGTACTGCTTATCTTGTAGGATACCATGCAAAGAAATCCTCTACCTCTTCTGTGCTGAGCCACTGCTGAATTGCCGTGGACTGGCAAGCTTATGTACCCCCTCCATCTCTACCAGCCCCTCCATCTCCACCAGCGCAAATGGCGCCAGTGGAGGCACGTGCTCCAAGAAAGGGCCAGTGAACCTGTGCACATCTACAGTGGCTCCTGTCAGGGTAGCAGTACAATTGCATAGAAAAAAAATATATAGATACATGTCTGTCTTTATTTTACTTTATTTGTACAGCATGATTCAGACTGGGAGCAGAAGGGTCATTACTCTTATTGCATTGTGCAAAACACATTCAGGGGAATTCATAAAGAGTATCTATAGCACACTTTCCAATTCCACTGTGCCTCTGCATGTCAAATGTTGGTGTAGGCAACAGATTCATGTACCTCTTAGAAACAGGCACCTTAATGTATGGAGCACTCTGTGTGGAGAGGCTGAAGGGTTCCTTTGGACAGGCACTTTGTCTCTGTACACCTAGTTTGAGTTTGTCTTAAAGTGATTGTAAACCTAAATAGTTTTTTTCTTAAATAACAACCATACTTACGTGTCCTATGCAATGGTTTTGCACAGAGCAGCCCTGTTCCTCCTCTTCCAGCACTCCTGGCTCTTACCCCCTGCCAAGTGCACCCCATACCAAGCCGCTTGCTATAAGGGCACTTGTGTGGGCTCAAACTCGAGCCGTGCTCTTTGCTCTTGGGGACAGCGCTGGTTCAAGATCGGGCTCAGGTAAGTAAAACAGGTGGCTGGGGGATGGAGAACTGCATACAGAAGGTTTTTTTTACCTTAATGCAGAAAATACATTAAGGTAATAACCTTCTGCCTTTAGAACCACTTTAACTATCTACAGTTTCATTAAATACAAACTAGAAATACAAACTGTATTACATTCATACCACCACTTTGTAAAAATAGTGCTATTAGGAACTACTTGAATCTGCTGCTTGTGTCGGTAAAGATACTGAAACTGGTGGCAGGGATTTTTTTAAACTGGTACAAAACTTTTCAAAGGGGGCATACCGCCAGAAAAGTGTTGGTGGTGCTTTATGGAATTCCTGTCATTGAGAACATGCTTTCAGGTGGGAAGAACTCAGGTGACATTATTAATGTGCTGCTGCTTCATCAAATCAGCAGGCTTTAGAACAAGAAGTGACTAAGGAAGCAGAAAATCATAAGCAATTTGCAAGATATTAGGATGGGAAATGTATTGAACTGAGGGATGCTAGAATGGTAGTGTGAAACATCTATGTGGGGTATATTATTAAGGTTTGTGAAAATATGTTTTTTGCATTTTATGGTATAGGTATATTTAAATCACAATTGAATCTAAATTGCATGCCAATTTGTTGTACAACAAGATTCCATAAAGTTCCCCTAAGTGCTTCAAAATGGAATCTGTTACCTTTGGTCCCATCATTTTATATGTCCTTTATATTTGTGAGAAATAGTAAAGAGCTCCCCATAATTGGCATTGTGCCTAAAGTTTGAGGTATCTCGACCATTGCTGTTCCCAGAACACCAGATTACCAGCAACCATATTACTTTGAGAAATGGCATGGCCCAATATACTACATCCTTGTCTGGATTGCAAACAAAAGCCTTGGACTGGTAGGCACTTTTCCCTATAAGCATTATAAAACTTTATTTGCAAATTTGACTGGATTGTATCTTTAATGTCCTTGTTCAAAACCTCTAAAAGTATTACTGCTCTTCACTTTGAAATGATGTTGTATTTTTAAGGATAAAGTATGTTTCAATATATACACTGTTCCATTAAAAATACTTCAAGTCCTGTCAGTGTAGTTTGCCTTGATGACACTTTAAGTCTCTAAGAGATTGTTCTGTGCAATCAAGCTTGAGTCGTTTTACTAATTGTACTGGCTTGCTTGATATTTTCTTCTTGTTCCTGTTGTTGTGTGGCACTTGAGACGAATCACTGTCACTGCGGTCGGCTTGAGATTTCTCTTCTAAATGTCCATCATTTACACATCTATTTGAAAGAACTTCTTTTTCTTTGGAATTTCGCCATTTCATTCTTCTGTTCTGGAACCAGATTTTAACCTGTTGATGTAAAGTGAGCTTTATAAGTATATGATCAGATTAACCTGTGCTTGTCAGCAGAGCATACGGAGCATAATGGTTTCATTCTGTAAGGTATTCATTGGAAGGATGAGAAATACAGCTTTATGGAAAATATAAATATGGAAAATGTAAATCTCAGTACTTGAAGTTTGGCGCTTACTGTATTGTTGATACTTTTGTATACTTTTGTATTGTGTATTGTGTTGGCAGCTCACCCAGTATTTATTTTTAGGCCTTTAGCGCGCAGGTTTCTGCTCCCTTTTTAATACTGTATTGTTGGGGCTGTACAATCAGTTTTAGTAATGCAGCACCCATCCACATATGGGACACATCTCATTTATTGGTACCTAGAAAATTTCTATAAATAAATTTCAACTTTAAGTTCCAGGGGTATGGGAGTTGAAGGAAATCATATTATTACTAATAAAGTGCTGACCATAGCAGATTAGCCCACACCAGTTCAAGCAAGTCCATACATTCTATCAAACACTGAAAGTGTTGATATACACAGTATATCAGTTTCCAGATTGCAAATTAAGCCTGCACTTATCGAATGTGTTGGCTAGGGTGAGTGACTTGTGCGCCTTGGAGGCAGGATGCTACAACACTGTCCTTTTCAGGTAGAGAATACTGCCTCCACCAAATAAGTGCACAAGTAACCTAAAAAAATTATCATCAATGCCCAACTGAAATCACAGAAATATATATGAAATCAGATAAATAAAGTGAAGCTGTGTTAATTTCAGTCAAGCAATCATGTGTTATCAAAAATCCTGGGATTTTCTTTGGAGAGAAAAATCAACCACAGATTTTGATAAGTGGGAGTACTGGCCTATAAAGAGGTCAAAAAGGTGCGAGGCGACTTTAATTTGGCTTTAACAATATTCTCATTTTACTCTAAAGTGTATAGCTATTTTCTTGGGGGGTTTGGATACAGTAGGCAATTGTTAAAATCCCTTTCAGTGTATTTTTGTAGTCTGTGTCTCATTGGGAAGGTTTCTCTTATAGTAAGGGGATTCCCCTCTTAGATAGCTGTGATTTTAGATTTCTTATCACTTTCTCAGTAACAATGGTATTTAGGACAAATGGAGAAGGCAAATCTATCTAGCAAGAAAACAAACAATAAATAAATAGCTCTAATGGTATACAATCAACAAAAAGATATGTTTTTGCAACTGTCGCAAATTTCTTCTATTTCGTCAAAAATGGCTGAGGTTAGCTATAAGCTCTTAACAAGATGGCACTGCACACACCGGTGGAGTTATGCCACATGTCTCCCACCCACTCTACTTTTTGTTGGAGAGAATGTGGGGAGGATGCCTCGTATGTCAATATTTGGTTTTGCTGCAGTTGATCACTGTTAAACAGGGATCTAATGTGGAATTGAACCGATGGATGGCGCTGTTTCATTAAACATTCAAACAATTAGGCTGTACTGGGAACAAAGAGATATTCTCTCTATTCCTCAGTGGCTCTGAAGAGTTGATGATATTTGCCTAATGGAGGAGTTCAGGCATATTACCCGTTCTTGCACTGGTCTTCATACTAAAGCCCCATACACACGCTCGGACAATCCGCGGACCAGGTCGGTCGGACTTTGTCCGACGTACTTTGTCCGATGTTGGCGTTGCGTACACACGGTCGGACTACGTTGTCGGAATATCCGGTCCGGAAGAACGTCGTGACGTAAGTCGTCATCCACGAGATTACAAAAGGGAAGTTCAGCACCACGTCAGGCACCCGTTGGGCTCCTTCTGCTGATCCCGTGTTTATCGAGAGTTAGTGGAAGTTTGGTGACTTAAGATTCGCGCTTCTCAGTTTTCTGACTCAGATCGTTACTGCTCTTCAGTTTGTGCTTGTCGTGCGTATCTGTTTATTAGTGCGTGTAGTCAGTTCGCATTTGTTGGTCATTGCGGCCTATATCTTGATATAGGACGCTTTGATTTGCACTGCTTATTGTCTGCTCGTTGCTGGTATTCACTTCGTTCTTTCAGGCCTTGCTGTTTATCGGTGCTTTCTGTTTGTCCGTTCTGACCAGCCGACCTTTTGTGACCTTCTGAGCGATGTTTCCCGTGCGTACTCGTCGCCGAGTTCGTGCTGTACGCGGAATTGGTGTCGGGCTTTTAGCTTTGACCCAAGACCCGTCCATGAACAGAGTGATGAGGAGTATGTGGACCAAGAATTGGTTGCTTCAGCGTGACCAGTTCTCGCACATGCCTTTGCTTCGTGAGATCCGGGAGAATAATCCTGATGATTTCAGGAACTTTCTCAGGATGACGGACCCCGATTTTCACCGTCTTTTGGCTTTGCTGACCCCCTTTATCAGCCGGCAGGATACCTGCATGAGACAAGCCATTACTCCGGAGCAGAGGCTTGTTGCCACGTTGAGGTACTTGGCGACAGGGAGAAGTCTTCAGGATTTGAAGTTCTCTTCAGGTATCTCTCCCCAGGCCCTGGGAATCATTATTCCAGAGACCTGTTCTGCCATCATTCAGGTCCTGCAGGAGGACTATATTAAGGTAACATTTATACTTTACTATTCCCTTCTATGTATGCTCTGTTTGCTAATGACTTGTATTTTTTGACCTCCTTCCCTAATTACCATGATTGCAATATGTTCTAATATGCTGTGCCCCTTTTCTCCTTCATGCATTTTTCCCTTCACTTACCTCACCAGCATGCTCTTCTGCCCCAATAGACACCTATGGCCTACTCACTTAAGCAATGTCTTTTGTCTGCTGCATAGTATTGTTTGCCCCAAAACACCCCCTAAAATATGCACAAATGTTTGCTGTGTGGTTTACTTCATGTAGAGCCCCCTTTTTTTGTTCTTTTGGTGGGGGGGGGGGGCAAACTCATTAGGAACCCCCTCCCCCAACTGCTCTGTCAGATGGTACCAATCCTTTATCTGCTGGCTTTCCCAAGGTCAATACACACTATATACCTACCTCTTTATAGTGCGCATCTTTAGGGATGAATTCAGCAAAGCATGTAGTGCAAGGGGCTGCCTCCATACATTCCATTTCCTAATTTTTTGTCTTCTTTCCCTCCTATTAGCTTGCTTGGTAATTTAATAATGTCACACTGTGCCTGCCTTTTTTGAGGGGGGGGGTGGAAATGTTATTTGATCTTCCCTGTGGCCTGCCAATAGTGTTAAGTACAGAGGGTCTGGCCAAACTAGGCCACATTATTGAGCCATTTGCCAATCAATGAAGTGCAGAGGGTTACCTGTCCACCACCACCCCCCCCCCCCCCAAAACCATAGTTATTGCCAATGTCCCATCAGAAGTGGGGGGATTGATGGGGGGGTGAGTAATCTGTGAAGGGGAGCCTCTACTTTTCTGTGTAAATACTTTCCAGCCTCCAATTTTATACAATGCTCTTGTTCCAAGATGTTGATTGTCTAATCTGCTTGCAATGTTTAGGTGCAAAGTGACTCATTTTTTTTTTTGTTTCACTCCACAGTTCCCTTCCACGCCACAGGAATGGCAGACTGTGGCCTCCCACTTTGCCAGCCGTTGGGACTTTCCTAACTGCGGAGGGGCAATTGATGGGAAACACGTCCGCATCGTCCCACCGCCCAACTCGGGGTCCTACTATTATAATTATAAAGGGTTTAATAGTGTAGTGATGTTGGCGGTGGTGTCGGCAACATACGAGTTTATGTATGTGGACGTGGGGATGAACGGCCGGATATCGGATGGTGGGGCCATTATGCACACGGAGTTCTACTGGCGTCTCCAAAGTGGCAGTCTGTGCTTGCCACCTCCAGAGGAGAATGCCGAAGGACTCCCCTTCGTCTTTGTCGCAGATGAAGCGTTTGCGCTGACTCCCCATGTGATGAGGCCGTTCCCGATGAGGACCCTCACCCCGGACCAGAGGGTCTTCAACTACAGGCTGTCCAGAGCCAGAAGAGTGGTGGAGAACGCTTTTGGCATCCTGGCCAGCCGCTTCCGCCTGTTCCTGACGGCATTTAACTTGGCGGAATACAAACTGAACCACATAGTTCTTGCCTGTTGCATATTGCACAACTTCCTCAAAAGACATAACAGGAACTATGTGGTGCCCGTTGGCCCAGATGTGGAGGGCCCTCCAAATGCGGACCTCACAGCCCTTCGAGTGGCACGTCCAGGCTTGCCCCCTCTCAATGCCCGCGTGGTCCGGGACCAATATATGGAATACTTTGTGGGTAGGGGGGCCATTGCTCTGCCTGACGATGTGTGAGAGGCATTTTTTAATAAATCTGATATTTTAACCAACCTCTGATTTCTTGTCATTTCAGTCTTCTTTTTAGCTTATTTTACTTTGTCATTTTTTTCCTTTGCCTTCGACAGTGGTAATGCACTTTCTGGGCAAAAGGAGGTAACAGTCTCTTCTTCCCAAAAAGATTATTCTCATGTGTGTTTGCTACCTAATCTTTGGTCTAGAGAAGGTTTCTCCTGCATAACTGACACCCAAAATACTCCTTTTCAGCACCAGGTCTGACAAGTGTGTATTCTCCAAAATGCTGTGCTCCGTGTTTTCGTACAAAGCACTGTGGGTGTCATTTACATAAGTCAAATCCGCTATGCTCTACAAGTGCATTGAAAAAGTTCCCTGGGAAACGAAATTGCAGTGCAAAGTGGATTTGCCTTTAGTAAATAACACCCATTGCCCCCCATATCCTTTACATTTTACATACATAATGCATTGTTTTATTTAAATAAGGAAGCCACACATTTGGAAAAATAAAAAAAGTTTACTTGGAAAACATTCACAAGTGCGTTTACAATCTTCACGCCAAAACTGACAACATCTTGGTTATTTACAACATTATTTACAAAGATTACGCAATTTGTAAAACCAGGCATGGAGCTAAGCAGAACCTATGAAGTAGGAAAGTTCAACTTTGTAAAGTGAAGACAAGATCAGACATGACTATATGTTCAAAGTGTGTTTGATCTTGCCTTCATCACATGGGGGGGTCACCCCCGAAAAGTGGAAATTTGGAACATGCACACAATTTGGTTATGAAAATGGTCATTAGATGGTAAAACACATGCCTAGAAGCTTCAAAAGTGCCATTTTCCATCATGGGGATGAATGGACGTTTTTTGGGGGTGCAACCCCTTCACCACAACCACTTTCGTAGTTCGTAAAGTGTTTGCACCCCCAAAAAAACGTTGCCATTCACCCACCATGATGGGAGCTAGCACATGTGGACACAATGTGTGCATGTTCCAAATTTCAGACAGTTTTTAAGTTGCAAATGTGTTCAGAAGCTGGCACAAATGTGTGTAAATTACTTGTTGCTTTTTCATATTTTTCCTAAAACATCAATGATGTTCTTCAATTTTTGTTGAAC